>JACXGJ010010788.1:0-21154 GCA_016801105.1 Esox niger
ATATATATATATATATATATATATATATATATATATATATATATATATATATATATATATATATATACAGCTCTGGAAAAAATTAAGAAACCACTGCACCTTTTTCTTTCCTATCTAAAAAGTTGAAAAGTAAGGTTTTGAGTGAGGGACATAAGTTTTGAATTTGCAGTGGTAACTCCATCTTACAATTTTAACACTTCTGTTCCTCACTCAAAACCTTTCTTTTTGGAAAGAAAGGGAAAAGGTGCAGTGGTCTCTTAATGTTTTACGCAGCTGTGTATATACAATGGATATGAAAAGTCTACATGCTCCTGTAAAAATGCCAGGTGTTAGTGATGTAAAAAATTTGACAAAGATAAATCATGTGTGAAAATTGTCCACCTTTTATGTGGCCTATAACGTGAACAATTAAATTGAAAAACAAACTGAGATCTTTGAGGGGGAAAGAAAATCACAATAACCTGGTTGCATAAGTGTGCACATCCTTAAACTAATACTTTTTGTACCTGTTGATTTTATTACAGCACTCAGTCTTTTTGGGTCGTAGTCTATTAGCATGGCACATCTTGACATTATTTGCCCACTCTTCTATGCAAAAGCGCTTCAAATCTGTCAGATTGTGAGGACATTGCCTGTGCACTGAACTCTTCAGATCACCCCACAGATATTCAATTGGATTCAGGTCTGTGCTCTGGCTGGGCCATTCCAAAATGTTAATCTTCTCCTGGTGAAGCTATGCTTTTGTGGATTTGGATGTGTGCTTTGGGTGGTTGTCATGCTGAAAGTTAAACTTCCTCTTCATCTTCAGCTTTCTAATGGACACCTGAAGGTTTTGTGCAAATTTCCTGGTATTTGGAACTGTTCATAATTCCCTCCACCCTGACTAAGGCCGTGGTCCCAGCTGAAGAAAAACAACCCCAAAGCATGATGCTGCCACCACTATGCTTCTCTTCTCTCTATGCTGTGTTCTTTGGGTGTTGTGTAGTGTTGTTTTTGCACCAAACATATCTTTTGGAATTATGGCAAAAACGTTCAACCTTGGTTTCATCAGACCATAACACATTTTCCCATGTGCTTTTGTAAGACTTGATGTTTGTTTTTGCAAGCTTCAGCCCGGCTTGGATGTTTTTCTTGCCACCCTACCCCACAGCCCATTCATATGAAGAAAACGGGAGATTGTTGTCACATGTAGCACAAAGACATTACTTGCCAGAAATTCCTGCAGCTCCTTCAATGTTGCTGTAGGCCTCTTGGAAGCCTCCAAGACCAGTTTTCTTCTCGTGTTTTCATCAATTTTGGAAGGACGTCCAGTTCTTGGTTAAGACTCTGTTGTGCCATATTTTCTCATTTTAATGATGACTGTCTTCAATGTGTTCCAATGTATATCTAATGCTTTGGAAATTATTTTGTACCCTTCTCCTGACTGAAATCTTTCAACAAGGAGATCCCTCTGATGCTTTGGAAGCTCTCTGCGGACCATGGCTTTGGCTAAGAAAATGTCAGGAAAATCTGACTAGAACATTTTAACTTTATTTGTGATGAATCTGAGTCACTTTAAATGATGGCAGGAGTGTACTGACTTCTATTCAACATGAGTTTGAATGTGACTGGTTAATTCTGAACACAGCCACATCCCCAGTTATAAGAGGTTGTGTACACTTATGCAACCAGGTTATTGAAAGGTTTTTATTTTTAATTTTTCCCTTTGAAGATTTCAGTTTGTTTGTTCAATTGAATTGTTCAAATTATACATTACATTAGAAGTGGAAAATGTTCAAACTTGATTTATCTTTGTCTCATTCTTTTACATCACAAAAAAATGCCATTTTAAGAGGGGTGTGTACTTTTTATATCCACTGTATAAGCCAACATGAAATAAATATAAGAATAGAACTGTAACTGTACATTCTGCAATATTATTGGACGACATAAAAACCTTCTTCAAACACATCATATTTTGCACCAATGAGAAGACATTGATAATATTGAAATGCTTATCTTTTTATTTTCCAAGATGATAAGGATGGCAATTCATTTTAATATTAGTTTTTTTATTATTATGATCATCACACATCAATCAAACACAAACTCACCAGACCGTCATTTCAAACGCAGGGCATTACGTCATGACATACCGGTGGAAAAGCCCCCGGTACTAGACCAGTTTAAAAGCGGCATGTCTGTCAAACATCCCCAGACAGTGTGAGCAATTATTAATTTGCTGATAAATTAAGTTGTTCTAATGCAACTTCAGATTGCAGCATATGTTAAGCTTAAATAATTATTCGATTAATTCTAATTAACAGCCTATGCAGGTGTTTCTACAAATTATTAACAATGGTTGTCAATTAGCATTGAATTGTCTGTATTTATTAACCAAAGGGAAAGTGATGATTGTGGTGCATGAAAAATGCACATTATCTACTTATTTTTTTCTACTTTTAGCTTAATAATAACAGCTGCTACTCAGGGTTTGAGCTCTGCTGAGGATACGCGGGATTTCTGTTTCTGGACGAAAGTCACGTTGAACGGCGAGACACACGTAAACTTCCTCCGGCATGACACGGATCGTTATTACGCCTCCTCATCACTCCATCTTTACCACAGTGTGTGGTCAGTGGAAAATACATTGCTAAACTGCGTTGTGATTGAGGACAAAGCCGTTACAGACAACTACGAGTTTTTGTGTCGGGAGAAGGACATCACCGGAGAGTTCTCTGGCACTCCCTGGAAACGGTTTGATTTCAGTCTGCTGTTCGGGCCGGAAACAACGTGCGCTTCCCTTAGTTCTCCAACTGTCAACGAACGCCCAGTCATTGGAGTAGAATTCGTGAAACCCAAAAAGACCAATTGTAATAGGAGGCACGGACGGAGTGTTGATGATGAATATCTCAGGTCATTAGCTATTATAAATCATAATCGTGGGGACAGTTCTAAGATGTTGACGCACGCACACAGTCGCGTGAAAAGAGGTTTCATCGTCCCTGGGACGCTTTGGTGCGGTGCAGGAAATAAAGCAGAGACTTATGATGATTTAGGTATGTGATTAGTTTTGTATCTGTGATAACTAATCAGATCCGGTTAACTTTTTTTAAGAGCTGAGCATTTTTGCTTGACTTAGACAGATTTTAAATTGTGTGAGGACAAGGAAGGGTCTTGTTTTGAATGCAAGTTTCCGGGTTTTGGGTTGGATACAAGTACCTATCCCACAACCCAAGGGGCCAGTACCACATTCCCCTTTTAATATAACTTGTTAGTAATTTTGGGCTATCCAGAAGAATGTGATGGAAATGGTTAATGTGCCAGTTAGTTCTACGTTTTTTTCCATAATATTTCAGATAGGCAGAATTAGCCTCTCTTGTTGTTGCTGCTGTTGTTTTTGTTACTGACTCTTATTCATTTTACTGAGTTAGGTGTGTTTGCGCAGACAGACAGCTGTTGCAGGGAGCATGACCATTGTCAGGATAGCATCCTGTCCTTTGAAGCCAACTATGGAATCTTCAACAAAAACATCTTTACCCTGTCCCACTGCGACTGTGATAACAGGTAGGCTTCATCTTACAATTGACTCTGACTGAATTTCACGAGGAAGCTTCAGCCTTTCAAAATGATCTGAAAATTATGGCCTTTTTTAAGTTGTGAAATGCCAGAGGGAGTAACGACTTTCATGAACTTGGTATCGGGTCGTCGTTATGATGTTCATAACTTGAACGGTTGAATCTTACCCCTGTGGTGAGATTTACTGGGGCAGTGATGGAGGAGGTAGATGGAGGGAGTGATAGTGTTGGGGTGCCGATGGAATAAAAGATTGAGGAGGAAGTCAAGGAAGAGATTTTGGTGAATGAAGAGGTTGAGATGAGATAAAGAGAAGAAAAAGTCTGATGCTTCTTGAGGTTCACAGTCACAAAGTTGAAGACTCAAAAGAATTAGACTTTGCTTGGGAAGTAATATTATTTGTCAAGTGTGACTGTTACTATCTGGTAATCTAATCACTCTCTGTGAAAGAGTATACCATTAAATTATGGTTTCATAAAAATGATCACAAATAAACATTTGGTTGCGGAGTAACTTCAGTGAAATATGTTTTTTTAAACAACTTAAAAATGAACAAAATATCATTTGTCCCTGAAATGAAACAAGAGAAAGAGCAGGTGTGACATTTCTCAAGTTGCTCCATTGTATTAAGTTCCTAGTTAATGTTATTAATGTGTGAACAAGGTTTCGGGCCTGTCTACTGGGGGCCGAGGACAGGATATCGGACGTAGTGGGATACACCTTTTTCAACCTGCTGCAGATGCCCTGCTTTGAGTTCACCCAGAGACTACAGTGCTCTCATAGGAGCTGGTTTGGCATGTGAGTGATGATCTCCACCACCTCATCTATTTTTGTTCAGATGGATTATGTAACAACCATATGAAAAGAGCTTGATCCTACCTTGTTGCTGTCTACGGCAGGTGTCAGGAGTATGCAATGTCTTTGTATGCTGAGGTACATCCGGCCACCTCCTACAACTCCACACAACTGAAATCTGACCTACACCCGGAGGACCAGCGAGTTGACAACACAACCCCTACCATCTCCACACCCACCTCTTCCGATACCTCCACCACTCAGTCGCTCTCCTCCTCTCCCACCACCTCTTGGTCCCCCACCCCTTCCTCCTCTGTCAATCTGTCAAGTGCTCGCCCAGCAGACCTCACCACGGGGGGTCGGAGGTCAACATTAGCCACTGGCTCCCCTGTCGCCCACCCCGACTCTGGGGAGGCCCGTACATTCACTCTTACCTTCGCCACGACGAGCCCTGCCTCACCCAACTCCACCACTGGCACCATTGCTGCTACAGGTGCCCAGGGTAGCATTTCAACACCAGTCATATTAAGCACCTTGCGCCAGGGATTAGTGTCACCGGCTAAACCCACCCAACACAATAAGGCCAACACAATGACACCTCAGTCTGACCGGGACAAAGCCACCACAGGCAAGTGGAAGGGAACTTTTTCTGTCTGCATGTGAGTCAGTCTGTCTGATGTGTCTGTCTGTCAAAAGGTGTACTTTACAGGGACTTAGCCTACACTGTACTACATTACATTGTGATTTCCCTGTGTCGTGTCTGTGTAGGCGGGCAGCATATGAATGTGTGCAATGTGTACAGAGACCTGGACGACTGCCCATTTAAGATCCCCCCTCTTCAGGAGAGATACGGTCTGTTCAACCCAGAACACAGGAGCCTCTACCACTGCACCTGTATCAGCAGGTAACTATTTCAGAATAACACAGTATGAAGAGACTCAGGTCATTATTACACAATAACACAGCACAAAGAGACTCAGGTCATTATTACACAATAACACAGCATGAAGACCCTCAGGTCATTATTACACAATTACACAGTATGAAGAGACTCAGGTCATTATTACACAATAACACAGTATGAAGAGACTCAGGTCATTATTACACAATAACACAGTATGAAGAGACTCAGGTCATTATTACACAATAACACAGTATGAAGAGACTCAGGTCATTATTACAGAATAACACAGCATGAAGAGACTCAGGTCATTATTACACAATAACACAGTATGAAGAGACTCAGGTCATTATTACAGAATAACACAGCACGAAGAGACTCGGGTCATTATTACATAATAACACAGTATGAGGATACTCAGGTCATTATTACACAATAACACAGTATGAAGAGACTCAGGTCATTATTACATAATAACACAGCACAAAGAGACTCAGGTCATTATTACACAATAACACAGCACAAAGAGACTCAGGTCATTATTACACAATAACATAGCACAAAGAGACTCAGGTCATTATTACATAATAACACAGTATGAAGAGACTCAGGTCATTATTACACAATAACACAGTATGAAGAGACTCAGGTCATTATTACACAATAACACAGTATGAACAGACTCAGGGAATAGCCAGAGAGGGGCAGTGATAGTAACACACAGCAGTCTGTATGCAAGGTTGTGGATTAATGAAATAATGGATTATGGTAATACTGCATTTGTCCTATTGCTAAATAGATTGTGTGTCTAGCGCCAGACAGACAAGTTAAGCAGTTGTTGCTAAATGTTTGCTGAAACAGTGAAAATGTAGTTGGGCAACAGTAGAAAGTCTGGACCACACCCAAATGAATCCACCTCTTTTCTAGATTGTCTGATGGTCTGGTTCAGCAGAAGCATTTGTCTAGGATCCTGCTGGAGTACATCTCTCCATCCTGTTTCACATTACAACCGCAGGACTGTACACAGCGAACTACAAGGTCACTAAACTACACAGGCACACACACACTCAAGCTCTCTCTCTCTCTCTCTCTGTGTCTCATGTACACACTAGGGCTTGTAACAGTCTGTTTCCTTTGCCTACAGCTGTTCAGCTGCTCTGGTCCAACCCTCTCCTACCCAGCTGGAGAGGCAGCAGAGGACTGGTGAAGACCTTGGGCGGAGCAGCAGGGGGCCCAAATCTAGACGGGCCAAACGTAAATACCACTCGGTCAGACTACACAAGCTTTGCCTGAGGATGACACAACCCAAAGTAAACAAGACCAGGAAGCACAAACAGTGTAGGGGGTGCAGCCCTAATGTCATGTAATATTCCCTGATCTGATAAGGCATTCCCTTTCCTCATGTATAGGAATATGACTACTAACACAAAGTTCTGATACAAATTGTAAATAGCTTCCTGCTGTACATATGTAAGTTGAATGTACATAGTGTTAGATTATAGTTTTTTACCCACTGTCTTTGCTCAACATTCACCCAATACATTGTCTAAATAAAATGATGTTAAGAAACCGTATCATGGATGCATGGATGCATTTTTTTATTACTTGTTTTATTAACTGCTCAATAAACATGCTGAAATGGCCTGCAAGCATGAGTCGCAGTTGTATTTCAATTTGATTAATTTCCAAAGTGTTATTTTATTAAGCTAATTCAAAGTGTACAACTGCAATATTGGATTTTAATGTGTTTAGAAAAAGCTATAGCAAACAAAACAGCGGGAAAAAGGTCTCCTATGAATGATGCACCAGCCCCTTTTTGGCCAATTAGTGTCATTTTTTATCGTTGTGACAATGTGCATCATTCTTCCCAATCACATGAAAATTGGGGATGTGTCTGAGGTACAGTTTTTATTAAAACATGACTATTTCAGAGGACACTGAGGCCAATTTTATTTTAGAGGAACCTATGTGCTGAACTTCATTTCTTTAGGGCAAATGGGGTAAGGGACATGACCTTGCAAAATTCAGATTTTCACTAGCTTGTTATAGCTCCACCATCTTGCCAATAAGACATAAGTCCGTCATTAAATTCTGTGGCTCTATGGCCTGACACGTCATTCATTATAATGTACTGACAGTGCCCCAGGGTGCCGCAGAGTGCAACTGGCACAAATTGGCTTAGCTCCCCTGGTAGATTGGTGAATGTCGGATGGGGTTTCCGTGTATCGTTGCAATCTAATAACTCCTTGTTGTAGGTCAGATGTCTGCAAGCCGAATTGTGGTTGTTCACCTCCAGCAAATACTCTGATTGAGCCAGCAGTGATAAGAAGCAAAACAGCTTGGTAAGACGTACATAACCTACATCAATTAGTATCGATTTTTGACTCTCCCGAACCTCCTGTGGAGTTACTGTGATGAGACAAGCCTATAATCAAGGACTGGACATCAATAGGCCCAGTGCCAGTATGAGATGACTGAGGGTGCATTTTTTATAAATGATTGGGCATGTCTAATCACAGTGCTAAGGCATGTAAAGCCCATCGTAACATGTGATGACCAGACCCTGTGCAATTCATACACTGTCGACTGTGTATATGAGGAAACAAAACTGAGGGGGCACAAGTTTCTATCTGAGGGGGCAATGCCCCCTTTTGCCCACCCCCGTGGTGCCGGGCCTGGACAGCAACTGAATTGGGAAGGGAGAAAAAACGGTGTACAAAACAAGAAAAACAATGACTTTATTCGAATCAGTGTGCTACAAGTAAAGTTTCTTGTATACATCGTTCAAATGTTATTGTGTATGTGGGTGCTATGTATGTGTAACACGATCGGTTGTTTCAAACTGTTTCATCATGAGGTTGTGACGTTCATTTTGCACGTTTTGATGGAATATTTTGGTTCACAGAAGAGAACTCCATCAAAGAGACAGAGTACAATCACCTCACCCCTCCAAGCAATAATAATAAGCAGACCCAGACCCGGGGACAGTGGAAAAGCCCTTCAGGGTAACTGACAAGATGGCAGGGGCAGGGGACAGACATATGTCTCACAACTGACCAATGAGGAATTCGGTAACGACACTGAAACCTCATTGCAAACTTTATCACCTGCTGTCGATTCAAGAACGACATGAAGTTGTGATGCAGCACCTCAGTGGTGACTGTTGGATTGCTCATCAAAGAAGTTAGGCCAGGGTCACAGCCTGAGTAGCAGAAAACCAGGCCACAAAATTACAGTAACCATAGCAGCATCTCCCTCAGTGTCAACAGGGTGCCTGTCACCTAGGCAACTTCATTGCAAAAACGGACACTTCCATGGCAGAAGGCAGTAGTGGCAGAAGTGACAAGGCAGTAGTGACAGATAGCCTACAACAATTTGGCTCGTCTTAGTTTTGCCAAATACCAAGAAGCAGTACATTTGTCTCAGTGGGTCTTTTATTATAATGGTGTTACTATGTGGGGCATTATTTGCGCTGGCCACTAGAGGCCCCCAATGCACCTTTTACTTGCTTTCTGCATACACTAATTGTTAGTACACACAGTAGCATAACTTTGTTATCCCTCTCAGGGTCAATGTGCCGCTGCTCTCAGCAGTGTATTGACCATACAGTAGCCTATATGGGAGTTTTCTGTGACCACAATAAATAGGCCAATTTATGATATATTTCATTCTTGGTGGCGTTCTCAAATATATTTTACAACGTCCATATGCCTTTTTAAAAGTTATTTTAGATTGAATATCGATTTTGAAAATGATATGGAATTAGCCAAGCTAACTAGCTAGGTAGCTGGACAAACAAATATTATAACAATAAAGGTGGTCGACCTGAAATTGCGCACTGATGGCCCAGATTATCTTCACAATGCACTCGCAAATGCGTCTCGGATTGTTTGTGAATCCGTGAAAAAAACGTTTATTCTTTATGAATTTGTCTGCAGTCAGTCTCACAGCAGTGGACAACGGCTGCTACAGTAGCACAGCCTGGAATCCGTTAGGAAGAAATATTCATACTTAAAGCGTATTAGATCTCCCCTATTTTCAATCACAAAGCCTTTGCACTTTTAATTTCACATTGTGAGGGACGTTCCAAGGATTCTGTGATGAACTCAGTGATCATCCAATTAAAACCAGCGGTGTTTTTTCAGCCATAAGCAACCAGACAAGTTCCATTTCGAGGCACCAGACCCGGCTGATGGGTTAAGAGAAGTGTGAATCATTAGAATTTTGCCCCCAAAATGAACCACTTGGAAAACATTGTACATATTGTTTGCATTACATTAAATAAATGAATAGTTCATAATGTACATGTATTTCCTCTTTTTCTAGGTTATTCATTGCATGAAGATCACGTTTACAGCATCCAGGTAACTGAGTAAAACTAGCTAACTTAGTATATTACATTTAAAATTTGTCTCACCAAACATTTACTCGAACTTATTTTTCAAGTCAAATTTGCGAATATGGCCTTGCCTCCTTGCAGCAATAACTAGCAGTCTAGATAGTTGAAGATTGAAACATGTCATCCCTTGCACATCTTGTAAAGCCATGCTGCTTCTCATCACACTGCTCGCACAACCTGGAGAAAGTCGCCAGTAGCCTAAATATGCGCTTTGAGGAAAATGCATTCTCTGGCCAGTAACTAGGAAATGTGTTGTTTGATGTAAACCAAGCAGTTGTACTCATATATTAAATTAATAAAATGTTATCAACAATGAACAGATAGAGTATGAGTCATAATCCCCATAAAAACTAAAGATTTAAATACCTTATTTGAAGCAATTCAAAAAAAGCATTCAGGGTTAAATTAATGGTGACTACAATTACTACTCCTAATCTACTGTAATATGGCCTACTATTACATCCACCAGAACCACTACTAGTAGTATAACGTCAGTAAATAGGCCTACTTCAACACTAGCGAGCAAATCACATTTATACCAATACATATATTGTTTTTATTTGTCTTGTCGGCCTAATAATATTTGCATTACATAAAGCCCTACTTGATTTTGATTAAAAAAACAACAACATTGAAATCACCCATAAGGCCTTTGCCTACTTATAAGCAATCAGAACTTTAACGTTTTATATATGGAAAATATATTGATTATCTATGACCAAAATACTGGGTCTATCGTCAACTCCCCAGTGAAATTAAAAGCTGGGTAGGTAACTCAACCCCTCTCTGATGTCACCACGGGTAATTGAGACCTGAAGACGACTGGAGCTGCATCCGTGGAGCCCCAGCCTAGGAGACCCGCCTCCACCGGCCACAAATTCCGTTAGCCTACTCCGGAAAAAACGGATTGACAACATGGCGCACTTTCTGGGAAATAACTTGAGCTGGTTCGCGGCGGGTTAAGTGGAATATTGCTTGAACGTTCACTTTTCTCAGGTCCATAAACACTTTAGACCGGATGATTGGAGTTCCGACTACATTGTTGTGCACGAGTGTAGTTTCTATGTCCAGTTTGGGAAGTGAGCAGCCATGGGATGGAAGTTTTAAGCTGCCCCTGTGTTTCAATCTAATCCAGAATGGAGAAGCATCGACCTAAGAAAGAAAGGGTAAATATAACATAATCCCGATCCAAGAGAATTTAAGTTTATTTCTGAACTAGTATAATAGAGTATTGATATAGCTGCAATGTAGGCTGGGTAACCTACAGTATCAACATCGGCCAAAGCGCTTGATGAATCGTTTGATGTTGTGTCCAAGTTTCGCAGTTATTCAGTAGTAGCCCATATCGAGCTAATACTCGCACCTTGTATTTTCAAGCAATTCAGTGGAAGTAAAGAGATACCATGTTACAGTGGTACATCGACAATTAAATGAAATAAGACAGCATTCTCATTTAGTTGTGTCCTTGGGTGACAACATGCACTGTGGTGTTTAAAATCCTTTGAGGTTTCGTGCGCGCGAGTGTGTTCGATGCGTTCCATGCTTGTGTTTCTCATCCGCTCTTTCACACTTTCTCTGTCATTTACTTTTCCTTTCTCCTTTTCCCTGTCCTCTTGTCAGAGGAGGTCCCCAGTTTCATTCTCTCAGGAATGTGTTTCTCCCTGCTGACCTGGGAGGGGGTAGGAAGGGACATGGAAATGGTGTGTGTATATTTGTGTGTGGAGATTGTTCTGGTTTTACTGTTACAACACTGTAACTGTTTCAACTGCTGCTCCATTTTCACAATGGCCCTCTTTCCTGTACAAACCCCCACGTCTGTCTGTCTGTCTGTCTATGTGTCTGAAGGTGACAGAGAGAAATACCTAGAAAGACATACATATAAAGACAGAAAGTGGAAGATACAAGCTGTGTGTGAGAAAGATGCGTACAAGCTTGTCTTTTATTTGCTGTTAAAATGTGTGCGCACACACACCTACATACGTCCTCTCACTTTGTCTCTACAGCTTTCTCTCCTCAATGGAAACTTCCCACTGTGTGAGTTAGTGCCCCAGTCAGTTGTTGGGACAGAGCAAGCCACTGTGTGTGAGGGAGCGAGAGAGAGAGATAATGACAGCCTTGGTGTAAGTCATTCTCAAAGGACAAATTTGGGAACAGCAGATCAGGAAGGGAAGCAGCATTTCTAAGTTAAGGCAACAAAGAGCCAAGACCTAACCTCAACGTATACATTAAACACACACAAACATACACACACGCAAGCTCCATATCAGATTTGGATAAACCGTTGCTTTGATGTTTTGGTGGAATATAATGGAAACTCATGTGCATCGACATGGTCCTCTTCTGGGAATGGTAAACACATGAGGACTGTAAAATCACTGAAATGTTGAGAAAATGTTATTGAATTGGAAAACATAACTGACATTTCCTTCCCACACTCCTTTCCTTCCCACACTCCTTTCCTTCCCACACTCCTTTCCTTCCCACACTCCTACACTCCTCCCATCTTCCCTGTCCACCTCAGTTCTCTCTCTTTGGACCTCGCTCTTCTAGCCGAACAACCAACCCTACCCCTTCCCCCCCCTCATCCTCTACATCTGCACCCACTATCCTGCCTCCTCTCCATCAGGCAGACCCACGTCCCTCTGTTCATCACGGGCCTGCTATCCTTTCTAAGGCTGATTTTTTGGAGGCGGTTCGTCGCAGTAACCAGGCCTGCCAGCAGGGGCAGTACAGCTTGGCGGTTCAGCTTTATGGGGAGGCCCTGTCTGCTGACCCTCAGAACTGCATCCTGTACAGCAACCGCTCTGCGGCCTACCTTCGCCTCGGGCAGTACCAGACAGCCCTGGACGACGCCCTCAAAGCCCGTCTTTTAAACCCCAAATGGCCCAAGGTAGGACAAACTTTCCATTACATGTTTTGTACTGCTGATATGGTCAATCATGTAAGAGACGGCTATAATTGTTGTGTGAACCAACAACTTTCTAGAGCATTCCGAGAGGATTGAAGCCTCTCAGCCTGAAGGTCCTGCTTGAGTTCAGCTGTAGAGTTAATTGTCAGAACATAGAGCTACAAGACAATGAGACAGAATACAGAATATATAAAACGCTAGATAGACTTTTCTTAGCTTGCACAATAATTTCAATAGCATTTTAATTTACACCGGCATGTTTGAGAAGTACAATGCAGTATTGTGCGTGCCAATCGATGGGAAATCGAGCCACATGCGTGCGCACTGCACTGAATCTTGATGTGGCTCTGACAGCTGTATTGAAAATGTGGGGCTTGCTACCTCGTAAGTTGACGTCTCGAGCTTTTGATATCTGCATGTTTACACAACAACTAATGTAGCGTTGTCAGTCTTCTTTGATATGTATCTGAAAATGTAGCTTAATGTTAACAAGCTCACAGAGAGAGTTACAAATACATTCAATAGGATAACTGAAAGATGTTTCAAGGGACAGGGGTCATTGTAAAGAGTAAGACCCACGAAAGGCTTTTCCAGGCAGGCTTTGTATCTCTCTGGGTCTGGGCCAACTCCACTCCACTTCCCCTCTCCATACTGAGCTGAATAGACGGAAGCTGTGTGTGTGTGTGTGTGTGTGTGTGTGTGTGTGTGTGTGCGTGTGCGTGTGTGCGTGTGCGCGCGCGCGCGCATCTCCAGGTGTGAAAATGAATTGTTTTTGAGTTGTACATTTGATTTGTAGGCTCAAATTCAGTATTGTAAATGTGTTTGCGTGCGCAATCATTTTGGTGACCACAAATCCCAGGTAGAATTGTAAAACTAGAGAAGGTTTGACCCCGTGTGGACAGTTTGCTGCTCCCTATGGAGAAGAATGCTGTTTTTGCATTAGTGTTAAGTGCTGAAAGATACGATCGGGTTTATGGTTTGAATTATGGTTAGGTTTGCGGAAAATTTAATTTGGAACGGTAATAATATTTGGGATTTGCGCAACGATAGGACTGTGTGTGTGTGTGTGTGTAGTGTGTGTGTGTGTGTGTGTGTGTGTGTGTGTGTGTGTGTGCGTGTGTGTGTGCGCATGCGTGCGTGTGTGTGTGTTTGTGTGTGCACTGGGGTGTCATGCGGCTGTATTCTGCGCCTGTATTCTCTGTGGGTCAGTGTGAAGGTCAGGCATAATGAACTACCACTCTGAAAACGACTTACTTCTGCCTGGCCTCCCTTTCTCCCTCCTTTCTACACTCCTCTCTTTCTGTCAAGTTCCCTCCCTCCCTTCCTCTCCCATCCGCACCCTGTCAACATTTCTGTTGGGACAACATCCACGCTATGTGTGTGTGAGTGTGTGTGGTTGTGTGAATATGTGTGTGTGTGAAAGGCGCACAGACGTAGTTTTTGTTTTTCTGTTTTTTTCCTCCTTTTGTCGGTGAATTTGGTACTCTGCTATGACTGCTCTTTGTGTCTTTGTCATTCAGATGGAGCAGAGTCACAGGAGTTTAAAAGACGTTCTTTGGAGTGCTTTTCCCTCATACAACTTTCCGGTATTCTCTCTGGAACTCTGTGCTGTTTGGGAGTAGCCCTCTGCTCTTTCAGCATTCAATGGTTTCTGTATAGTTGTTGCTAGGCAGATTGACATATTGAAAGAGTCCTTTTCACTTACAGGTGCATTGAGTACCCGGTGGTGAGAATAACTTCCACCTCTGACATCTCTATGCAACTGACAGATGGATGATGTTTAGAAAGACCGTGTGGATTCAGGAACTGCTTGGATGGATTCCTAGCGGTTTCTTGTATACACTGGACCTTTGCATTGACCATGATCGTGAAGCCTAGTTCTCTGTGTGAGGTGTTCAGCTCTCCAGACAATACCATGTTCAGCACTTCAAGTCAGTTATGTTCTCACTCTAAAAGGCTTTGAAGTGGTCAGTCTGTCACTATAGATTTGCATAAGGGCCCATATGGACTCTGAAAGGCCTGCCTCTTGAGACAAAAACTCTGGGAGCATGTGTGGTTGGCCATGTTCCCATGTGGCTTTCACTATTGAAGCAGCTTCATACCCCACATACATCAGAACCCCTACATGAACCAAAAAAGAAAAAAACTCTTGGCTGGGCAGCAATGTTGCATCCTTAACACCAGAGGGCAGTAGTAAATCATGCACTGAAATTCAGTTAACAGCCAAAACAGAAGTGAAACACTTGAGTTAATGGGGGACACAACAACCTGTGTATTGAAATCAGCTTTGGTTCCTGGCACCCATCATGGCTAAGCTCATGTAGAAATCAGGCCTTTGACTTCCACTTACTTCTCAATAGAAAAAAACATTAAATAAATCAGTTAGAGCCTACCTCCACCTGCCTGTACCACAAATCATCCCGGCCCTGAATGGGTTCAATTTACTGCAAGTACCCTTTGTGCCTGGCTTGACATCTCACTTTTTTTCCCCACTAATATCAAACACTTCATATCAAATCAATCATTTGTCCTGTGTTCCATAATGAGGCATCCTTCACCTTTGCTGCTAGTAAGGATACTCTTGTAATATTGAGTTTTCAGTTTTTTCTGGACTGTGGCGGTGTAGAGCATTGGCTTGACACTAAAAAGATCTTCAGTAAATGTGTTGTAATAAAATCGTCTTCTCCCCTCATCACTGTGAACTTTACACTCTGGTTGCATTTTGATCCTGGCTATCCGTCAATCCCACTGGTAACAACCCATTTATAAGTAACTTTTAGGCAATTCCCCCCTGTACTTCAGTTCACTACTTAACATCTGCTTATTCCATAGTATCCCACGCTTCAGTAGACATGTTGGCATTTTGGCAGGATTTTCAGTAGCCAAGATATAATGTGAAAAAGCATTTGCCTCTTTCTAGATTCCCTCTGTTATTGCATATTTGTTACCCTAAATGGTGTCAGATCTTTATATGAAATGTAATATAAGCTGACTGGAACGCAATAACACAATATTCACCGTTGCAACGATTATTGTATTTATTCGAGAAAAACATTCATCCATCATATTCATGTCTTTATTTTGGGGTTACCTGTACCTTTCCCACTTGGGAAACAAATATAATCTTTTATATGCTGTAATATCACATAATGCACAATTTGTCCAAATAATTATGAAGCCCATTCCGCTATTTCAGCTTGGTTAAGCACCCAGGCTTTGAATGAAACAGTTGTTAGCATTGTAGCTGAATGTCCTTAATGGCATTACAGTGGAAGGTAGTTTTGTGGGGTTTAATTTTTGCACCCCTAAACATTTGGTTCCACATCCAACAGAATCCTTAATGAATGAATTGAGAATAGAACCTCCTCCCCTCCTCGCCTTTCTCCTCGCCTTTCTTGTTCTCTCTTCTCCTCCTTAATTACTGTCATCCTCTCCTGCTTCTTCTCTGCTATTAAAAGGCTAACACCGAATGAGGAGTCGGCAGCCTCTCACCCATGAGGGTGTGATAGCGCACGTTAAGAAAAGAACGCGTCATCAGCCTCTATTTTCCGCCATCGCACATAAACACACACACACACACACACACACACACACACACACACACATATATATATATATATATATATATATATATATATATATATATATATATATATATACACACACATCAACACACACATACACACACACACACACACACACACACACAAACAGACAGACTCTCTAATGAGCTTTGGTTCGAGCTGGCACTACAGTGGGCTACGTTCGCTGGTATTAATTGGGAGATGTTCACACACACACACACAAATGTGGGCACACACACAGACAGACAGCTGCTCACCCACAGTCAGAGCCCACCAACTCTGCTGTCTCAGCGAAGAACAGACACACTACCAATCCCTCATCTCTTTTCCCCTCTTCCTCTCTCCCACTCTCCCTCTTTCCCTCTCTCGCTCTCTTCCTCTATCCCTCTTCCTCTCTTCTTCAGAAGGCTAGGTCAAGTGTGGCGCGGAGGAAGGGGCCATCCGGACAGACGGATGGATAGGCCATTTAGGGGCAGTGAGTTGCAGAGAGAGCTGGGGGGCGGGGGGCATGGAGAAGGGAAGGCTGAATCAAATGACTGCAAGCTGTTAATATAGGGAGAGTGGTTACGTTGTGTTGGCTGATTCTGCGGTGGTCGCAGTGTTTCAGATGCCTTCCAACAGAGTGTTCTGAATGTATAGTCAGCTGGAAAAGGTTTGGGCTTGAGTTTTAATCCTGACCATAAGACCAGTCCATAAGCCCAGCATTCCCATTCCAAACAGAAGCCCAGAGGATTGAAACCAGTGTCCCATGTTCTCCCAGAGGTTTTGGGAATTATGCTACCTGTGCTGGATTCGGGAATGTCCGCAGAACTTCATCGTTTACCGTGAAGCTTCTGGAATAAGGATTTGTGCTCCTCTGAGGAGTCCGTTCCAGGAGCTGTGGAGCTGGCCGTTACAGACTAATACACATACTGCTGTGGGGGGCGGGGGAGGGGAGTTTGAAAGAGAGAGGCGACTGCAAGGGAGGGAGAGATCTGTATGTAGCCACTAATAACGGGGTGCGTGAGTCTATTTCCAGACGAGGGTTAAACTTAATGAACAATCACATATGATGGGTAATTACAGGGAAGGAGCATGAGGGGCCCGGTGGTGTGTGTGTTTGTGTGTGTGTGTGTGTGTGTGTGCGTGTGCGTTAGAGACTGTTGGTGTGTCTATTGGTGTACTGATCTAGCTTTAGGGTCAATTCGAAGTCATTGACACCATCCGTGTTATCTTCTACACTGGTATTGATCCGCAGTGTCCCCAGAGCCTGACACATATGGAGACACACACACACACACACACAGACACAGACACACACACACACACACACACACACACACACACACATACATCAGCCCATTTCTTCGTCAAATCAGACATCAGCTGTTGGTTGCTGATAATTATTGAGTATATATCTGTCTTAACACTCTCCCTTCGGGGCTAACATGCACTCAAACACACAACACTGGATGAACGCACAAGGTACTTTTGATGTTTGTACAGGAATTAAGCTGTTGGAACCAACACATATTGTGTCCATGCTTTTCTTTATCCATGGCGAATTGGCAGGTTGAGAGAGGTAATGCAAAGATAGTGGGATTGGACAGTGGGATTGGGAAGTGGGATTCGACAGTGGGATTGGGAAGTGGGATTGGGCGGTGGGATTGGACGGTGGGATTGGGCAGTGGAATTGGACAGTGGGATTGGGCAGTGGGATTGGACAGTGGGATTGGACAGTGGGATTGGGCAGTGGGATTGGAAAGTGGGACTGGGCAGTGGGATTGGACTGTGGGATTGGGCAGTGGGATTGGGCAGTGGGATTGGAAAGTGGGACTGGGCAGTGGGATTGGACAGTGGGACTGGGCTGTGGGACTGGGCTGTGGGATTGGACAGTGGGATTGGACAGTGGGATTGGACTGTGGGATTGGGCAGTGGGATTGGGGCGGGGGAACAGTAGACGTGATGGGATGGGTTTAACCCCCCGCTGCATTGGCTTGGGGGGTTAAACAGAGAGAAGTGGGGATTTAAACAGTGAGATTGGGGGTTTAAACAAAGAGCTTTGGGGAGGCTTAAAAAGAAAGATGGGGGGCTTTAAACAAAGAGATGGGGCTTCAAATGAAGAGGTGGGGCTTTAAACCAAGAGATTGGGGATTTTAAACCAAGAGATAGGGAGGTTTTAAACTAAGAGATGAGGGGCTTTATACAGATAGATGGGGGGGGGGCTATAAACAGAGAGATGGGGGGCTTTAAACAGAGAGATACAGGGGGCTTTAAACAGAGAGATACGTGGGCTTTAAACAGAGAGATGGGGGGGCTTTAAACAGAGAGATGGGAGATTCAAACACAGAGATTAGGGTCTTTTAACTGTGAGGTGAGGGCGCTTTAAACAGAGAGATACGAGGGACTTTAAACAGAGAGAAAGTTGCCTGGCTACAAAAACTCATTACTCAAGCCAAACGCCTCGCCAAGCCGTTGGACGTAAGTGCAGTGGTCTGGATCTGAGTACGCCCAAGGATTCGGTGTGTACAGCAACATTGTAAGTGTGTCTTCGATTCTCTGATTGGTTAGATCTCAGCCTGTTACTGTTGACATTACCACTCATTTTGATGTCACCTGGGCGCCTGCCATGTTCTCAGACTGAAATATTTAGTGACCGACACAACGTAAGACTAATGTTTGAATCATCAGGCAAGAAAGAAAGGCTGAAGATTGACAAGGGGGAAAGAAGGGGATGGGTGTCGAGACAGCAGCACTAGTAAGGATCATATCTGGCCAAATAACAGAAAATAAATCATGTATTAAGAAATACTATATCTATTTGACAAGTGAAGCATCCACTACTCTTGGAAATTGATAATTTAATATGACCATGCCTTATGGCAAGGTTATATAAAAATAGTGCATATTTTCTATAGCACGTACACTAACACATATACACTAACACATATACACACACGTCACACACACCTCGTCCAGTATTTTACCGGAGTGTGCCTGACAGTCATATTATTGAAGTAAAGCCCTGGTTCCTTGGGGAACTTTTGAAGGTCAGGTTTGGCTATCAAATACCACACACACATGCACACGCACACGCACACACACACACACACACACACACACACTCACCACAGAGACACACACAGTATATCAACTCCCTTTCTCTAATATCACAGTAGAGGCGGAAAGTGTGTCAGTGAAAATCCAAGACTGTAGTAGTTATGCATATTGGTGTTGGTCTTCCCAGTTAGAAGTAACCAATAGGGGAAGCATGTAATTGTTTTAATGAGAATATTAAATTGGTGTAACAAAAATGTTGAACTGATTTAACAGAAATATTGAATTGGTCTAACAAGAATATTGAATTGGTGTAACAAGAATATTGAATTGGTGTAACAAGAATATTGAACTGGTTTAGCAGGAATATTGAACTGTTTTAACGGGAATATTGAATTGGTTTAATGGGAATATTGAATTGGTTTCATGGGCATATTGAATTGGTGTAAAAGGAATATGGAACTGGTGTAACAGGAAAATTGAAGTGGTGTGACTGGAATAAGGAACTGGTGTAACAATATTACCTCATAAGATGTCATTGGCTTGGTTGAGTGTGGTCCAGAAGGCCACCCCACTGTGCTTTTTGTAAAACTCTCATCTTAGCAGAAAAATGCCAGAATATATATATATATATATATATATATATATATATATATATATATATATATATATATATATACACAGACACACATATCAAGATACAAAAGCCATCTGAAATAAAAAAAATATTGTGGGGGAAATCTTTCAAGTTTCCTTTAAATCTGGTAATAATGAATTAATTAAAAATAATATCTCTGACTTTGAGATAAGCTGACAAGCATAGCATTGACTATATCTCATCAGAAACATGCTGAAGTTTTCTTTGTGATTGCTCTGTCTGTCTTACTATCTCTTCTCCCCCCCTGCATTGAGAGCCTGTTGGTTTCTCATGGAGATGGCACAGTGGGTTGCCAGGCTAAGTTCCCGGCTAGATTGGGGTTTGTGGCGAACAGATGAGCAACTGTAATTATGTTTGCTGTTTGGTGCTGAGATAGTGTGTAGTCTGTCTGTCAGGATCTAATGACAAGCTTGCGCTATTCCACTTTGTGTACGTGTGTATAGTTGCTTATGTGTGCGTGAGATTCAAAATGTTCTGCGTCGCTTTTTCTTCGTCTTCACCCCCCGGCTCTGATCCCAAACGAGATCATTCATCTTTGCCATGATCCCCCCCAACAACACACACACCCACTCTCTCTGATGCAGTAGTGCCTAGAACCAAGCACTTCCAGTCAAGCTGTTGCAGCCTTCACTCCAGCCGGCACGACGACGTGGTGAACACACACTTTGGCAGAGACTGATTGAGTGGCTCGAGGTGTGTTCAACAAATTTACATTTTAACACACCTCTGTGTGTGTGCACGTGTGTGTGTGTGTGTGTGTGTGTGTGTACATTTTATTTTCCTGGTAAAGTTCCATACAGTAAACATTATTCATGAAAAAACCATGAGGTTGGCATTTGCCACAAGCATAAACAAATCTCACACACACATACACACACACTGCATTATTGATTAGGCTTAGACAAGGGCATGATTTAAGATCAAGCCCAGGCGTCCGAGGTGGTGTGTGTGTATGTGTGTGTGTGCGTGTTTGTTTGTGTGTGTGTGTGTTTGTGTGTGTGTGTGTGTGTGTGTGTGTGTGTAGGAGAGAGCAATTGGCAGCCAAGAGATGCCAGGTGTTGTGGCCTTAGCCCTCCCTTCCTCTCACTCTCTGTCTCCCTCTCTATCTACCTCTCTCTATGTCATAGCGTCCGGGGTAGTAGGACAGAAGAGCAGAGGCAGAACGGCTGTTTCGGAAATAATCCATGTTTATTTGAAAAGGAACAAAAGAAACCAACTTAAAGCGGACACGTTGACGGGGTGAAATAGCCTACGGCTGACAACCAAAATAAACCACAACTACTGTGCACAAACATTCAACATAAGTAGGTTCCCCAAT
>JACXGJ010010789.1:0-21152 GCA_016801105.1 Esox niger
GTCTAACCCATATGTACACAATGTATGAAGGAAGTAGTTATGGAGCTATAGTCGGTCTAACCCATATGTACACAATGTATGAA
The DNA here is from genome assembly GCA_016801105.1 of Esox niger. Classification (NCBI taxonomy): domain Eukaryota; kingdom Metazoa; phylum Chordata; class Actinopteri; order Esociformes; family Esocidae; genus Esox; species Esox niger. Next base: position 84 of record JACXGJ010010789.1, read on the forward strand.
GGAAGTAGTTATGGAGCTATAGTCGGTCTAACCCATATGTACACAATGTATGAAGGAAGTAGTTATGGAGCTATAGTCGGTCTAACCCATATGTACACAATGTATGAAGGAAGTAGGTATGGAGCGCTGTGGGTGAATAGTCGGTCTAACCCATATGTACACAATGACGACACAAACCAACAAACACTTCACCTTTCCACCTCTCGTCCCAGATCCTGAGCCGCTGTCCTGTCGTTACCGCTGAGAGCTAGCCGACAGGAACACACTAAACCCAGTCCAGTAGAGGGAGGAGATCGGGTTAAAGTTAGCTTGGATGTCAGTCCTCCTCCTAACCTCTGTATCTGGACAGAGAGCAGCAAGGAACATGACAAACAATTTGTGAAGAAACTGTAAAAAAGCGTGTGTGCCAATTGGCTTGTGTGTGTCCGTGCGCTTGGGTGTGTCCGTGCGCTTGTGTGTGTTATGGCAAGTGCATGATGCTTGCTTGTATGTTTTGCGGTACTGGTTGTGAAGTGAAGAGTGTCTTGATATTTAAAGGTCTGTGAGACGTTTTCAGTTCCCACCACTACTGAACATATATAGTGTTTGTCAATTCATGTATGTGTGTGTGTGTGTGCGCGCGCGCGCGCGTGTGTGTGTGTGTGTGTGTGTGTACTTGCGGGTATGTGTGCGCGCCTGTGGACAGTCTGGTTGTGGGGAGGATAATGGGAGCGGAAGGAAGGGAATGTGTTCTTGCGTGTGTGTGTCTGACCTCAGGAGTGTGTGTCTCCTCCAGCAAGCTACAGTAGGATGCTCTGTGTGTCTGTGGTCAGCGGTTTTCCTGCTGCTTGTCAGAGGCCTGAAAAGCTGTCACGGGGAGACCATAGAAATAGAATGACGAGATGAGAGAGACCGTCTAGACGAGAGAGGCCGTCTAGACGAGAGAGGCCGTCTAGACGAGAGAGGCCGTCTAGACGAGAGAGGCCGTCTAGACGAGAGACCTTCTAGACGAGAGAGGCCGTCTAGACGAGAGAGGCCGTCTAGACGAGAGAGGCCGTCTAGACGAGAGAGGCCGTATAGATGAGAGAGGCCATCTAGATGAGAGAGGCCGTCTAGATGAGAGAGACCGTTAAGGTGAGAGAGGCCGTATAGATTATAGAGGCCGTCTAGGTGAGAGAGACCATCTAGATGAGAGAGGCCGTCTAGATGAGAGAGGCCGTCTTGGTGAGAGACCTTCTAGATGAGAGAGACCGACTTTGTGAGAGAGGCCGTCTAGATGAGAGAAGCTGCCAACCAAGGTCCCTGTTGACCCTTTCTTCCTGAATATCTCACAGGGGCGTATCCCAAACGGCATCCTACTCCCTTTTTGTAGGGAGGCTCAGTTTAAAGCGGAGCACCATTATGGAATATGATGCCTTCTAGGATGAAGCCCCTTAAAGAGCCTCTCCCATGGGTCTGTCACAGCTGGGACTGAATCGCCCGGGACAGTGATTCCTCCTTACATCCCACTTTCCCTGAATGCGCCATGAGGAAAGTGTGCTTTGCTAGGTATATCACCACCCCCAAAAACATCTCTGCATATATGAATATCTGAAACGTCTGGGCTCAGCGCCTGGAAATGTCCTTTTCCTGAGCAAATGAAAGCAATTTCAGCTCAAACAACTGTTAATGATTAACACTGAGGAGCGACCAAGCAACTGATTCCTCAGCTGACTCATACGGACGTAGTACTGTACTTTAAAGACGTGGATTGGTCTTTCAGAATGACTCCACTGCAGCCACTCAACCAGGCAAACTACAACAAACATTTTAAATGGAAGGAAAACTGTTTAAAACCGTGTAGCAACCCCAGCAAAGCAGAGTCTGACTTTCGGTCTGTATAATTAACAGTATCAGAAAGAAGAAGCACTGTATACTTATCCTGCCCTGTGAACCTACAGGAATAGCACAGCAAGCGTACTTTTTTTTTTAGCTAATAAGGGCTTGAGGGAAACCAGACGTCATGGCAGAGAACTGGTACAGTACGCCACCACAGTGCCTGTGGCTCTGCCTGCCTGCCACGCCCTGCCGGGCCGAGGACCAGGGAACTATTAGACTGGGCAAGGTTCACACGATGGATCAGCCGTCACCTCTAACTCTGTGAGGTCCGGAGCCTACTGGTTTTCCGTTGAACCTGGTAAATAAGTTGACACACTTGTTGTCCCAGGTCTGGTCAGCGATCCTTGTGACAGATGGTTTGGAGACTGGGTTGGGAAGAGCAGGTGTGTGTGTTTTCCGTCAAGTGACTGAGTAGGCTGTACATACATCTGTCTAGGGTTGACTGGGATGGAGAATGTGAGCGTGTGTTATTTGGGGGAGTTCTGTATGTTTATGTTTATGCCTAGTGACTCTTTGCTTAAATACAAGCTCCTGTAACACTTTAATCAGCACAGCGGTCCAGATGACGGTGGGGAAGATGGCGGTCAGCTCCGTCAGAGTGCTCAAAGATATGATTTCTAGTTTTAAAGGGCTAAAGACACAAGTTTTGTTATTTGGCTGTTTACCAAAATATATTCAAGTTACAGTTAAATAATGAGTATGGGCTTAAAGTGCAGTCTCTCAGCTTTCATTTGAGGGTATTCACATCCTTCTTGAAGGGACCAAAAGTAATTGAACAGCTGACTCGAAAGCTGTTTCATGGAACGGTGTGGGCTATTCCTTTTATTTCTTCATCAATTAAGGAGGTAGATGTTCTGGAGCTGATTCCAGGTGTGGCATTTACATTTGGAACCTGCTCTAATGGCTTCCAATGGCACTGGGTCACTAGTGTTTTTTGATGATGTGACAGAAGACAGAAGCCACCAGATGAATCCTGGGATATATTGTCTGCTCAGATTTAGCCAAATTCAGCGAAGTAGATTTGACGGCGCTTCACTTTACACATGGACAATGACCCAAGACGTACTGCAAAACTAACTCTGTTTTTTTTTAAGCCAAGTCAATCACCTGATCTCAACACGATCGAGCATGCATTTCACTTGCTGAAGACAAAACATAAGGCACAAAGACCCACAAAGAAACTGAAGACAGCTGCAGTAAAGGCCTGGCAAAGCATCACACAGGAGGAAACCCAGCATTTAGTGATGTCCATGTGTTCCAGACTTCAAGCAGTCACTGCTTGCAGAAGATTCTCAACAAAGTATTAATAATGACATTTTTATTTATGAGTTAATTTTCCATTTACATTTGAGACACTGAAATTAGGGCTTTGTATATGAAAATGTCTTAAAGCAGAACGTCTGCACTTCAATTGCCTCTCGGTTGTTTAATTTCAAAATTATTTAAGTTAAGAAAATTGTGTCATTGTCCAAATATTTCCCGACACAACTGTGTATTCATTTTTCAATATATTTTTGAATGCAAAACGTGCTGTTATACTTAACACATTTTTTTTTGTTGTGAAAATATATTTTGGTGGCGACATAATCACACGGCACACTTCTTCCCATTGTTTGGTTACCCAGTGGCATCACATGGACAGGACACTAAGTGTATCAACTGTAGACAGTTACAGTACTGTCCATATTCTCACTGTGGTAGAAACTACAATCAGTATGGCACTAAAATATGCACCTACAGTACATAGGATACCCCTAAACCAGGAAGCGGCCTATTGATTTACACTGGTGCACCGCGAACACAACACTTGAAGAATATTTGGTTCCTATGTCTCTTACACACAAGCTTTCCAGCCCCCCGACTACTGTAACTGCATGTGTTTGACAAACACCAACCGTCTGGCCAATTAATTAACACAATAAGCATGTGCCTCGTCAGCCTGCTTTGGATCCCAGTTAGCATGACAGCTCCGGTCGCTATGAGTAGGGTGGTGATGTGAACGCACCCACATTTCCAGGCCTGCTTGTTCCAGAGGTGGATAACTTTGCTGGGCGCCTCCCTGTCGCAGACAGACATGGCTAGGAGACTATAGTGTAGTATCCAGTTCTGTAGGAAGACAGACGAATATCAACTTTGAAATTAGTGAAACGCTCTCTTAGCCAGAGGCCATAGAATGCGGGAATGATATGATGGATTTATTTTGGTATTAGATGGGACTTTCTTAGGGAAACGGGTGTCCCGTGTTGTGACAGGATCTATATGAAGGTGTTTCTCGGGTTTTGGAGCAGCTTGTGCGTGCATCTGTATGGTGTTGGCAAATTCTTCTTCTGTATTTCTATGTATTTATCAGATTTCTACTATGTGGTCAGAATAACATTGCAATTATATTAATGGTGTTTTCTGATGTTTTCTGCATTTTATTGGCCAACTGTGACACAGAGTAACAAATGCTGAAACATACAGTGTTTTGAAGTTATTTGTATAAAAAATACAGTGATTTATTTAACACTGTGATGTATTTAGGCCAAACACACTTAATATATAATTAACATTAATATATCTTTAGTAATAATTTCAAAACCTGTTTTTGGTGCATTTCAAATAAATGTTTAACTTAAGTTCGTTTTTTTGAGAAGTTGAAGGTTGGATATTTGTTTAAAAACAGTCAATTTTTCTTGTCTTGAAAAGAGCAGTGAAAGTAAATAATTTAAATCAATATAGGAATATACTGTATTGCATTCAGTTTGGAAAAGAAAAAGCACTGCTTTTAGGCAGGTTTTTTACTAGCATTCCATGTAAATTGTGTGTTGTTTTCAGTTTTTCGTTTTGTTGTTTGCAGTTATTTTCAATGCAAACAAATGCAAACAATGTTATATGCTTCTGACTGGCTGTTTTTCCATGAGGAGTCTGGGTGTTTTGGCTGTTTTTCAATGAGGCGTCCAAATGATCTGACTGTTTTTCCATGAGATGTCCTGATGTTCTGACTGTTTTTCCATGTGGACTCCTAATGTTCTGACTGTTGTTCCAAAAAGAGTAATGATATTCAGACTCTTTTTCCATGAGGAGTCCTGATGTTCTTGCTCTGTACTCAGGAACATTTGAGATAGCTAGGACAAAAATACACAGAGAAGAAAATTAATTGTTGACATTATTGAGTGAAACTCTGCCTTCACTGAATAAAATATATCTTGTCCATAACTGTCATTCAGTGAAAACCTTTTAAATTCTTACCGCCAAATCCAAAATATGGCTGTGCAATCAGAATCTGTTCTCGCCCACTGAGCTAAAAGCAGGTACGCATGTCTTCAGAGCTCAGATATTCCAAGTGTAGTTAATAACCCCTCCCCCCTCTCTTCTAACAGGTCCCAAATGGGACCATTCTGGGGGGGTCAAGTGGGCCAGGGGTCAGTGACATGGCAGTGAGATTAAACACAAATGCACCTTTTGATTGAACACTAAACATGTTTCTGCAAAATTCTCTCTTGCGGTCTTAGCCTGATCCAATTGTTTTATGTAGTAATGTCCAGCATTATGTCCACTTTGCGACTACAGCCTTTGCGCGTCGTGACAACTCCAGAGTAAAAGATCCAGACTGGGTGCTCTGATGCCAAGCCGCAGTACTTCTCTTCTGATTGCTTGCTGAACGAGGGAGACATTTAAACCCCTTGTGCTGGAGGAGAGGGCATTCCTTGACCAACAACCACAATGGAGCTTGCAGACGCCCAACCTGCCTGTCGGCATGGCGCTACAAGACAAGGCAACTCTGTGCTACATGCACCCATCGACCCCAGTATCCAGCACCCCCTGTGTCAACCCCAGGCTCTGTTTGAAAAGCCACAACCAGGGTTCAATCTCCTGGCCGCAATGATGCAGCTGTACTGCAAGCCATTGACTTAGATGGCTGTGCCACTTGGGGACAACTTTCTGTCTAGTCTGTTTGTACCTCTGCTCACGAAAACCAAACTTTTTATCATGGATGTTGTATTTTGGATCATGTGTGATTATAACATTTGTTTGACACTAACATACTTGCTACATGACTTGGTTGTAGTGACAAATTCAATTGTAGCAAGTGTTGCGTTTATCTTGGCCAACCACGGTTCATTTCAAAGATCACATTCCAATGGACTATCCCTCTAACTGTCCTCACTGGTGGGCCATTCTTCATCTCTGTCTCCCGACACTCTGATCCCTCTTTTTACTTTCTTCTTTTGACATCATTTCTTCCTTCTTCTCATCTGTGTTTTTGTCAATACCAGTTAATTTGTCTTGTCCCTATGATCAATCTCCCTCTTATTTGCTTTTCTGTGCCCCCCCAACTCACATGTGTTAAACTGGTTGTTCTTCTTTTATTTAATCTAACAAAGGGAAACACCTGGTATTTGTTAACCAGACAGTTTCGACTCTTGGAAAGGAACCATTGCTTTGGTCAGATGGCATGGAAATAGAGCACTTTGGCCACGCCCCCAACCAATGGCGGCTTTGGCGTCCGAATAAGAATGCATACCTGTCTAGGTTGGCGCTCTGACTGTTCAGCTTGCTGACTAGTTGCTGGAAAGACCCATTGTTGATTAAAATTGGCCAGCATTGGAGTGAGGAGAGGCTCACTGGCAGGGATTGCCAGGTCACTTAGAGCTCTGGAGACTCCCTCAGGCGCCTGGGAAGTTAGCTGAGGTCTTAGGGAAAGTGAGTATGCCCAGGCGCGTTTACTTACGTCAAGAAAGAACAAGAAAGCAGCGTGGAAACGAGCACAATGGTTGGGCGCAGATGCCTATGAGAAAAGCTTGCTTCAATTTTCAAATCATCTGAGGCTGTATTGTTACGATGAGACGTGGTAAAAGTTTTAATTGTGTTTAGGGATCGGGATTTAGTGAAGAAGTGTTGAGACAGTTTAGACTAAGATTTTTATTTTGTATTTCCTGAAGTTAGACATTTTTTAAATGTGTGTGTGTGTTTGGACAAGACGAGATTTGATCCATTCATAGAGCTATGACTTTTTTTCAAAGTCAAGAAAATGATTGTTCTAGCCGTGTTATCGATGTCATTTAGCGAACTGGGTATAATAGTGTAAAATGTATGATAAGGTACATTAGGGATGGTAATTATGAAAACCCTAAAATCAGTGTAGAAAAGACCCCCAAACACTATGATAGTTAGAGGATAGTTACCACAAGGTTTGACCTTGAAAGGTGCTAATACTGTTGAAAAAATCATCACTGTTACTATTTTCAAAAAACATATTAGGGATTTTTTCTGGATACTGCCATCAACTACTAAAGGATACTGCCATCAACCATCTAAATCTATCATCAACTATCTATAAAAAACACATCCTTTCATTTTAATGTTTATTAGCTAGACCTGTTGATCCACATTATATTAAACATTTCCTCTTTCTGCAAGATCACGTTCCTGCATTGAAAAGGAGGGTGAAAAATTAGATATAGCATCTCTGTTGGTAAATATCAAGTAAATAATGGCAACATCCTTCAATCCCCATGTCTGTCGAACTGACTACAGAGTGTCTTGTTGTACCTTTATTATATATGCATCAACAAACCTTGGGTTTGAACAATTTTTTTAAATATATTTATTTTGACAACTATACAAAGCCTGAATAAGTGGTTATTGTCTTCCTTGAGAAGTTTGGAAGATTGGAAGAATTTGAAGAGTTCGATCTCCGAGTTATTCCAAACACTGTGAAATGTCAGTCATATCACACTGTGAAATGTAAGATTCATACCGAACACTGTGAAATACCAGTCGTATCAAACACTGAAATATCAGTCATACCAAAGACTGTGAAATGTAAAAGTCATACCAAATAATAAGAATAAGAACCAGAGGCCTGTGGTGTTTGGGTGTCAAAGGTGGTGTTTTCAAGACTCTAGTTTTTCATGCTAATTAGCTCCAACTGCTGCACACTGTTTTTCATGTAATGAGACCATTTGATTATATACACCACAAAACCCATTTTCCTCCTGGACAAATGTTGTTGTGGGAATTTTTAAATAAGGGAGCAATATACCCAGCAGGGTAGTCACTTCTCTGAATGTGAGTGTTTCTCGCTCTGTGCTCTTTTTTTTGTTTTTACTTTACGTTTTACATTCTGTTTCTACATGTTCTAGCTTCCACCGTTTAACCCCCTGACGATCTATGGCCGCGTGAATACGCACTGTCAACCTGAACTTGGGTGGAGAATATATTACTTGAATTTCGCCGATTTGACATGGGGGCATTCTCGCACCCCTCCCCACAGGTGCCAGGATGAGTGTCCAGTGGGCTCGTTCGGGGTGTCCTGCCGTCAGACCTGTCGCTGTGAGAACGGGGCCAAGTGCTACCACATCAGCGGTGCGTGCATTTGCGAACTGGGCTACACCGGGGAGATGTGTGAGGTGCGCCTCTGTCCTGAGGCACACTACGGCCTCAGGTGTGACAGGAAGTGTCCGTGCCACACCCAGAACACACGCAGGTAATGGAATGCAATGCATCACAATGGAATGGACTACAATACATTCCAGTATGATATGTTCAATACAGTGTAGATACAATACACTTTTTCACCTTCAATGTCAATTGTTTTTGCAAAACGTTTTGGCTGTTTTCACTGTGTATTCAATGCATTCAGACAATGCAATTAATCGTGATGTGTAGGTGCACTCAAATGACAAGTCGTTAAATCGAGTTAACGGAAAAACTCTGTTGGCCCTAGAAACATTAAAATACAAGGAATCCACTACATGAAAGCACACAGCAGATGAATGAGGCTAAGTCTGATTTAATTATCCCTGAGGTCAGCCTACAATGGATATTCTAAAATGTAGCCAACTAAATTTAACCACAGGACATTCTTTGTAGCAGAGGATGGTCGGAGAGCCAGAACATAACTAAACGTATAAAATGACACTTCAAACTCACGAACTAAGCCCAAGAACAGATTGAATTAGAAAATCACAACAATTTCATGACAAGATTGTATGTACCGTATGTACTAATATATATATATATATATATATATATATATATATATAAACCTCTTTTAATGTTTTTACAAAAATATCAATATAAGAATCCTTGGAGTCAAAAAACCCATTGCTAGACCCTGTTCCATAGTTGTGCATTCTGGTCTATAATTGAGACCAATCATTACCAGTCAATTATCTCAGGGAAGGATTGTTCATCTCATTGCATTATTCCACCCTACACGTTGCTGGGCACATTAGCTGTACGACAACACAAATGATTCAAAGCTTAACAAAGCCATTTGGCGGTCACTTGGAGCGTTTGTGTGTGTGTGTGCATGTGTCTGCTGTGGCTGGGGGAGTGAGACAGTTCCCCATTGTTTCACTGCTTGTGTGTTAGACAAACTGGCACAGCTGGCCGACTCCATGTGTTGTGGGAGGGGACAGCTGCCGTCCTCCCTCTCAATGAGCCTGCTGTGTCAGGTAGGGGCAGCTGCCACTCAAACAGGTACCACGGCGGCAACGGTATAGCGCATGCAGCCAATCACAGCTGCCCCATTGCTGCCTCTTGTGGACAGTGTTTTATTAGTGTTCCCTTTGTGGTTCAGTAATGAAAAAAGGAAAGAGAAACACCCCAGTAATATTTTTTAAAGAGCTCAGTCATGAAAATTAACTAGTTATACTGCATAGTCAGAAACTCCCCTTTCTGACATGAAAAGCATGCATTCAAATAGTTTATAATTTTTAATGTCTATAGCAACAAATCGTCATAGGAAACATCAAAGCGTCAGGGATGCTGCTGCACTCCCTGGGCTCCTTCTGTTAACTGGCCATGCGGAGATGTTTGGCTCAGACCCAAAGAGCATCAGTTCTGTCTCCTGAAGGACTGGAAATGGGAGATTCCACCACTTGTGCAAATGGCGTCCCAGATTTCCTACACCTAGCTACTTCACAGGCGCGTAAGGTGAAAGGGGAGGAGTTGGACCAGGAGGGGGCGGGAATTTATTCTGAGCCGTTCCCAGGGCAACCTGCCTGCAGATATGTTGGTCAGATCTGGTCACCTTGTCAGGGTTCTATGTCTGTGATAGCAGAAAAATTGTCGGAACCAATGGTTTGGACTCATTATACACTGTAGAAGAAAAATAACTTTTTAGACATGGCTTTGGTGACAGCATGGCCAGTAATGGAGGCCTGTACATACAGAAGGTTAGAGGACATATCTGTTTATTTAGCCTTATTGCACTTGCTAATTTTGCCATTGGCTTTTCCCGTTTGCGGTCCATTTTCTCACAATTTTGTGTTGAAAAAGTCAAGTAAAATTTGGTGATTTACCGTACCCCGTCGTAATCACATTCTGAGATGTTTTGTAATTCATGTATCACGGCCACCGGATGTCTGTGTGTCTGATTGGATTGTGATAGGATGAAGACAGTAGCTCTCCAACTGCACATCAACATGAACTGATCCAATACTTACAGTGCATCCCAATACCAAACTGGTACAAATCAATCTCTGTCGTTAACAATCTGTTAGCAACATTAACAATCGCTTTACGAAAAAAAATCTCAAGGAGGAAATAATGGCCAAAAATTGTATCTAACATTTCTACGGGATGAACGAGTGGCTGTTTCGTTTCTCGAACCAATCAGTGGAGCGGAGTGTGTAAGTCCATTGATTTAATCGTTGGCTGATCACTCCCAACCCATTCAATCTCCACCCAGGTAACACTTAGCCCTCATTGGCTGTGTTCGTGCTAAAATAGCTCCACTGCATGTTTTCCTTTTATTTTTCCTCTGGATTTAACATGATACACCACATACTTGATTTAATATACAGCTTACAGACTATTCATGTGAAAGGTCAATGGGTCGTCAGAATGTTTTCTTTTATTACAATGTTCCAGTGTTGTTACATTTTCCCAAAGGGCATCTTCCCTTTTCCTTAGATCATTATTCTCAAAGATGTACTGTATGCGTAGCACTTGCCAAGTATTAAAATGTAAACACATAATGTAATATAGAAATGGCAAGCAGGCTGACAGCGACCTCAAGAGATTTCACATCCGATGTTATCAATTCACAACAACTGTATAGCTGTCAGCCAAACACCCAAAGTAATGAAATACAAAAACAGTGAACTGGAAAGAAGTTGAAAGCAAAATTATAGATATTATTGGCAGGCATTAAAAAAGACACCATAAAACAAACACATACACGCACACACACACACACACACACAAGCATTAAATCAAACATTATATCATGTCTTTAATCCTTCTACGAAAAATATATTGTGTGTTGGCAGATTTGTTCTCCACACAAGACATAACAGCATAACCATGGAGTTGTATTGATGACTGTCTGTCTTTCCTCTGGCCTCCCTGCTCCTGTGGGCAGCTGTCACCCCATGTCTGGCGAGTGCTCGTGCCAACCTGGTTGGTCGGGGACCTACTGTAACGAGACGTGCACGCCCGGCTTCTTCGGCGAGTCGTGCCACCAGGTGTGCCAGTGCCAGAACGGCGCCGACTGCCACAGCGTGACCGGGGAGTGTGTCTGCGCTCCCGGATTTAAGGTAAAGGCACCACGAGGGGTCCATGCAAGCTCTGTGGCACAGGCATTGTTTGGGACTGATGATGTGGTAAAACAAATGGCCCGTGTAAAACCACACACCAATAGGTACCTGGCAATGGGCCGCTCCCAGTTCCATTCCATTATGTACTTAAAATTATCTGAATTTTAAAAAGTTGGAAACATTTAATGTATATAATGTAGATTTTTTAAGTATTTTATTATCGTATAAGTAGGTTTTAAAACTCCAATGATCCAAACAGTGTGACAAATTAACCCAAAAGCATGGAAAAAAAGGTTTAGATTATCTTAAGTATACTTAACTATGACGTTTTTCCTATTTGGTTTCTTTTCGGGATACCGTGCAGTGTGAGTGAAGTTACTGTAAAAGGTTTTCTACGCTGTGCCTCAATGAACAAGGTGAACTCTAGTAAAGAAATTCTAACGTATTCCATTTCAGGGGTCAAACTGCTCCACGGCCTGTCCGTCAGGAACATACGGGGTGAACTGCTCTTCTACCTGTAGCTGTAAGAACGGAGCCTTGTGTTCACCAGTGGATGGGGCCTGCTCCTGTAGAGCCGGTAGGACACTAACACGGAGGATTCCTACATAAATTCATGTCCTGGGACGTGGCGTAGTTTTTGCCCATTTAGACAGGCAAGTAGAATGTGTCGGGAACCGTTTATCATCTGCATGGCTGCAACAAAGACACAGGTCCATGCACAGGTTTGCCCAAATAGTCAGAAACCGAAAACCACCAAACCAGGAACTACCCCTTCAGATCATCACATTATTAATTTTTTTGCCTTGGCAGATTCTCTGAATTTGATCTGGGAAAATGTTTCATTTTGACAACTGACTACTTTAAAGGCACGATTATTTAACTTAATTTTCAAATATTTTTTTCTACAAAATTTTCTGAGTGAGATATTCCCCGCGTAAACGTAATCTGTCAGTTCACATGGATTTGTAGTCTCCTCATACTTACTTTTGACTGTCGCGATTTAAATTCTATGTTGATGTCCAAAATGTATTTCCCCCACTAGGCTGGCATGGAGTGGACTGCTCTATTAACTGCCCAAGTGGAACGTGGGGGCTTGGCTGCAACCTCACCTGTATGTGTGGCAACGGAGGGGCCTGCAACGCCCTTAACGGACAGTGCACCTGCGCACCTGGCTGGAGGGGCGAGAGGTGTGACCTCCACTGCCAGGTCAGGAATCAACCGACATCGGCGGCTAGTTTTGTTGAAGTGGGTTTCGGGCTTCCATGAAGAAACTGCTGCTCTTGGGATTGTGGTGGAATCTGGAGCAGTCACATGCTATTCTAGGCATTAGTGCCTTGATCCACAGCTTCCTGCAATGACTTAGCAAATCCACTCTCCTCTAGGAGCTACGAGCAATCCAGGAAGTCAGGAGTCAGTGGATTAAGGCTCTTCTACCAGTAGCTTGGCAGCAAAATGCTCTAAATCTCTAAATCTGAATGGATTAGCTCTTAAAGTAATTGTATCTGCATTGCAATGTTTTTTTTATCTGGTTTTGGACATTTTTGGTTTCATATTTGTAAGTGTTTACAATGCTATGTACAGTGTGCACGTCATGGGTCTGATCCACATCATGGATCAATGGCACTTTATTAAAGATGATGAATGAGCCAATTAAGATTTAAATTGGTGTAACATGTCAATTGGTGTAACATTTAAATTGGTGTAACGTTTAAATTGGTGTGTAACACACTTCCTGCATCAGTTACAGTGAAATTATGAAAGTAATTTAGGGTTATAGTAATAACTCACCTCTGAAATGCCAAATATGCCAGAGACCTGCAGAGGAAAGGGACCTGGAAGACACTGGCTGGGAAAGAAAAATGTGGTGTGCCTGTGTTGGATTTTAACAGACACTGGAATGGAATGGCTGCCATATATGTTAAGATGCTGATTTAAGTCTCTTATTTTTTTCCACAGCTGTATATATACAATGTGCACCAACTTAGCATATCCTGTATATCTTGAATATGCATATTAAATATATCATACTGCGTGTAATCTATGAAACACAGTCATTTCAATGTAATTCATTTTCATGTCGTCATTCCCAATGGAATGTATTTTTTTTCCAGGATGGCACCTATGGCATGGACTGTCGGGAGCGTTGTGACTGTAGCCATGCAGACGGGTGCCACCCCTCTACGGGATACTGTCGCTGCCTTGCTGGATGGACAGGTCAGTCCGGAATCCAATCCTACAGAACCCTAACGAACCCGCCAGAGGTTCCGTACAAGATTCGTTCACACCCATCCATCCAATCCAAAGTTGCTGATACATATTTATTGGGTGCCTTGAGTGTATGCTTAAAATAATATATAACTAGTTGGAAGACTGTAAACCAGCTGGCTGTCTGCCCCTCTATCTAATCTTACACACTCTTTATCTGCATATTCAGCTTCACATTTGTATAAAAATATTACCTAGTGGGAAAATGTTCATGTGTCTTATGAGAATAAATTGTTTGCTCAGTCCGTGACAACTCTGTGGCATTTAGAGCCTAAAGACTCGGCACACAGCGCACCCGATAACCCGCTGGTCATCATAACGTGCAAAGGCATTGGTGCGGCCTGAAAAGGTCACGATCTCTTACGGCGCTACTTTTCTGATCCTACATGGGTGTTGGTCCTAGCCACAGAGCTTCAGTTCCTGATCTTGCCTGCTCTTTGGGCTTTCAGGCTGGGTGTTTTGTGACAGCATGTAACGTAAAAAAAGGCATTTATAGGAGAAATTTGAATATTTGATTTTGAGTTGGCGACGGTGGGCTTGATGTCCGATGTGGTCCAATCGCTGCGTATGGCCAGGTAGCCTCCTCTGTTGTGTTCAGGTCCATACTTACACTGCATACTGATTCGTCGCCGCGTAGGACCTTTAAAAACGGAGGCATTTCTTCGGAGCTACTTAGCTGGAGTTTATCGCCAGCATTCCGCCATTGCCTAGCAACACGCACACAGTCCCTCAATGAGCCCTTTGTCCACCAGCCTTGGCACCGCACTCCATCGCACTGTTGCCTCTAACCCCCAGAGCGTCAAAACATCCCAGAGAGAGAGAGAGAGGCAGAGACTTTGGGGGGGGGGATCAAAACATCCCTGAGTGAGAAAGAAAGAGAAGGAAGAAAGAGAGGCAGGATCAGGGACGGAGAATACGAGAGAGGGAGGGAGGGGGTGGGAGGAAAGAAAGAGAGACAAAGAGAAGTGAGTGGAAAAACAAGGAGTTTAGAATAGAGGGTCAGGAAACAGAGATGGTGAGAAAGCCTCTGGCACATAGAGGGAAGGGTGAGAGGAAAAGAGTGAGGTGAGAAGTGTAAAAAATAAGAGAGAGAGATGGCAAAAACACAGGGAGAGGAAGATGGTGTCAGCAATACAGGGCGACCGAGGGAACGAGACCAAAACCCAGCGAGTCCGTATCTGAGAACCGTATCGTTCTCAGATACGGTTCAATTTCCGACAGAAGAAAAAAATGTATCCGCAGCTGGTCCCGCCAACACCAACGCCGTGGACGTCATGCAATGTATTTCTCATATTACATGTTTAAAGTCAAACATTTTCCATACACGCGCCTTGACATGCTTCAGCCATGTCCTGGTGGTAGTCGTTCAGGGTGGGAGACAGGGCATTGGATTGATCACTCAGCTGTCTCCGGTCCCCCAGAGGACTCCAGGCTTTATGTTCTGCACACCAAGGAGCACAGCCCACAGACCGCATAGTGCACCACACTTATAACATGGCAGTTTACTATGGCCTTTACTGTCACCGTCACCCCCGCCCGAGACAATAACGGAGGGTGGGATCGCTTGTCCCGGCTATCTGTTTCCATCTAGTTGGCAGATAGAGGTTCCTCGCTGCTCAGAGATGCCACACTGAATGGAAAAGGGGAATTTAGGAAGCATTGTTCTAGCAGGGTTGGAGCCAGTGGCGGCCAACTTGCTGTAGCAAATTGAATAACGTTAGTTGTCGGGCACAGGGCTGGTTGTGTTTCACCGGCCAAAATGGAAGTAATGGAGACCTTAAAAGGCGTTTGGCGTTGTTCTGTTAGTATATGCCTGATATTGAGGTCTGTTTTACAGGGACGCATTCCTGTCAAACAATCTCCATTCGAGTGCCTGGTATTTCTATGTTGCTGGAGCTCTGCCTGTAAGAGAACAGGCAGTTCCTGAGAAGCTGCCGCTTGCTGTTAAACTCTGCAGTAATCAAGAAATCAATGAGCAAACTTACAACACAATTCATTAAGAGGTCAAAGTGAAGTAAATTCATTTAAAATGGCATGTTTTACCTGAATTTCTGTGATTCCAATTGATTCAGTACCACGTCTTTTGGGTAAATATGCCTATTTGACTTATGGTAGAGTTGTTTAATGTAATTATAAAATGCATGATAGTAGCTCTATAGGCAGGTATACTCTGAGAAATAGTTGTAAGTCTTGTAATTAAACTTTTAAGGGCTATGAAGGCTTCTTCTCTCTGTGGGGCCAATAAGCAACTAGGTGTTTCCTGCAAATTCCAAAAAGAATTCCGTTTGTGATCTTGTTTGCCTGAGAGATCCAATATGACATTCCGTATGTTCTCAGGGATCCACTGTGACATTCTGTATATTCTCAGGGATCCACTGTGACATTCCATATGTTCTCAGGGATCCACTGTGACATTCCGTTTGTTCTTAGGGATCCATTGTGACAGTGTGTGCGCCGAAGGCCGCTGGGGTCCAAATTGTTCACTCCCCTGCAACTGTAAGAATGGGGCCTCTTGTTCTCCTGACGAGGGCACCTGTGAATGTGCACCTGGATTTCGGGGAACCACTTGTCAACGCAGTGAGTGTCTATTATCAGCCCATGCCAGTGGTTCTTGTTGGAAATGTTTGCAGTGCATTCCTATTCAGTATCATAATGTTTCATCATTTTTGTTTCATAAGTTAGTCAGGTTATTGGTTGTACTTCCAACCGGGATTTCTTGAAAACCTGGGCATTTTGGGACATTTGTGGACTGCTGTAACATTCATGTCATTGCGGTAATTCTTCTCACCTGTCCCCACAGTCTGTTCCCCTGGCTACTTTGGCCACCGCTGCAGCCAGGCCTGCCCCCAGTGTGTCCACAGTAACGGACCCTGTCACCATGTCTCAGGCCAGTGTGACTGCCTACCAGGATTCAAGGGGGCCCTCTGCAACGAAGGTGAGAGTAACCCCATATGACAGACACTCAACCCATAACCTTGTATGAAAATCAACCAGAACCTTGTATGACATTTAACCAAAACCCCATATAACACTCAACCATAACCTCGTATGACACCCAACCATAACCTTGTATGACACTCAACCATAACCTCGTAATGCACCCAACCATAACCTCGTATGACACCCAACCATAACCTCGTATGACACTCAACCATAACCTCGTATGACACTCAACCATAACCTCGTAATGCACCCAACCATAACCTCGTATGCCATTCAGCCTTGTATGACCTTGTATGACACTCAACCATAACCTTGTATGACACTCAACCATAACCTCGTATGACACCCAACCATAACCTTGTATGACACTCAACCATAACCTCGTAATGCACCCAACCATAACCTCGTATGACACCCAACCATAACCTCGTATGACACTCAACCATAACCTCGTAATGCACCCAACCATAACCTCGTATGCCATTCAGCCTTGTATGACCTTGTATGACACTCAACCATAACCTTGTATGACACTCAACCATAACCTTGTATGACAATCAACCATAACCCCTTAAGACACTCAAACATAATTCTGTATTACGTTTTAAGAATGCATTTTGGTTTCATATGGAATAACTATAATTTTTCCAGTATAGTGTTGTTGACCCCAGTGTTCATGTAAAGGTTATGTCCTCTTCTCTGTCTTGCTGTTGTCCCCCAGTGTGTCCCAGTGGACGGTTTGGGAAGAACTGTGCTTGGGGGTGCACCTGTACAAACAACGGCACTTGCAACCCGATCGACGGCTCGTGCCAGTGTTACCCCGGCTGGATTGGCAGCGACTGTTCACAACGTGAGTACTCCCAGATCCAGTCCTTTCACTGGCAATGCCTGCAGTCCCTGACTAACTGTTCAGGATAGTACACCCGGTACCAGCAACTTCGGTGAATGCCGGACCGGACCGGCTCATTTCAGATCGGTTAGACTTGGCTCGGATCCGTTTGACACTGGGATGTGCTTTAACGTGACTATTTCTGACCTGTCAATCTGCATCCGTAAGGAGCCGTCAGACTAATCTTGTTTTGTTCAGTCTGTTCGGGACTTTCATGGAAATTACATTATAAAGAGATGTAGACATATTCTTTTGTTTTCTTGGAGTTTATACGGAATTGCCCAAGACTTAAAACTATTGGAAACATTTTGCGGCTTTGTGTTTCTTAGGGTTGATCAAATATGTAAGAATATGTTGAACATGTGTTTTATCAGGGCATGTATAGCTGAATTGGTAAAACATGGTGCTTGCTACACGATATGTTTCCCTGGGCCACGGTTGTGGGTGACATTTCCATGGGGGTAAAGAAATGTGTACTGACTAGTGCTGTCAAACTGCTTTAAAATAATGAGTCGCGATTAGTCACAAAAACGTCCGTAGCTAATTGTGATTAATCGGAATTTTAGAATGTGCTCAATTGTATTAATAATCACTTTTCTGTCTAAATGGCAGTGCGTTATGTTAAAGACATTTAATGTCTTATTGTGAGCTTTTTAGTTGAAATTAAATAAGTGCAGGAGCTATCATTTTTCAAGTGGGTCCATTAGAACAAGCTATGTCATGACCTTTGAATTTCTCCCCTCAAATTAACCACATTTTGTGGCCGAATATATTGGTATCCCATGTAAATAGAAACAGAAGGTTGCTGGTCTTGGATCCAATAGTTCCACCATCTCCTACATTTTACTCCCAATCAAGGGACCAAGTACAACTATGGCTGTTTTAGGATTCTGTATGAAACACATATCAGCCCCTCTGTCTGGAAAGCTGCAGGCCAGTTATCCAACACTGAATCACACCTAGGCTTTTAGTGGTTTTGGCCTTATAATTTTGGATGATATATGATTTGAATGGGGTTCAGGTGAGGGCCTGGAAACAGTTGGCTTTTCTAATGGGTGTTTGGCCACAACCAAATACGTACATGTTTATTAAATAATTCCCCCATTCAACCAAATGCAATGAGGTAGCTTACTTAAATCGGCAAAGGCGTAAGGGAGGAAAGGAAGCCAGAGATGGTTATCCACAGACACGGAGGCAGAGCAGAGACTGATGTAAAACATGCAGGGCAGGGCGCCCAGGAGCAGGGTTGAGAAACACTGGCTCAGTCAACAATCAGCCCTCACCATGCGAGGTTAACAAGGTGGCTTCGTGCTCACACTGCATCTCGGGACCAGTGGCAGTAAAGGCTGAGGAGGGAAGCGCGGCTGTTCTTCTTGTAGATATTCCAGTTTCCAGCAACTTGAAACAGCGCAGACTGTTCTAACCTACGAGTACTAACTCTGTTTGACAGTAAACGCGACTCATGACAGGAATGCGTAAGCTGCTCTTCGTTGTTGTACTGAAAAAAGTTCACGTGACTCGCGATGTGCCAGTGCCAGTGCCAGTGAAGTTACCCGTACATAAATCAGTAAGTGACCACTCCCGCCCAAGTCAAGCGCTGACTATGGATGACACTGAGGCTTGAACAAGAAAAGTGCCTTAAAGGCGACAAACAAATGAGCGGTGTTAAGCAGTTTTAATTAGCTGCACACATTAATACGTTAGCTTTCTCAGCCCTAATAATTATGTATGCATTCACTACTCCAAGCCTCTCAGGATAAGTGTGTCTGCTGAAGTAAATGTCAACTTGTTTTTATATTTGAGAACAGTCTACGCTTTCTTTCCAAGCTCTGCTCATTTCAAAATCATAGTCAGAGTCTGTGGAAAAAACGTTCAATTTTGCCAAACTACTTGAATTACATCAAATGAACCCAAACACTTGTGTGTTATATTAAAACAACTGTCTAAATAATTATTTAAACAATTGTTTTAGATACACCATCTCTGTTAGTTTACAATCCTGTTGCCAACCTCGCAAACACTTGATTTATGAGCGTTCCTTATGACAGACCACAGGCCCTGCTTATCGTGAACTCCGATCCTAAACTGTTTTTTCAGATGGACGTTTCTAACCCACAGTAGATCTACCAGCCTTTGACCCGACGAGCTGTAGAACCCTGAAATGTGCTTGCCCCTCTGCCCGGCTCACATTACAGCAGAGTGAGGAGACCCTTTTTGACCTCTAATGACCCCTGATGAGCTTTGTGGGACCCGCTAACTAATAACAGGCTCAAAGGATCCTGGAATAGCCAGCCTGAATTACCTCATCACTGATGGGCTGAGACATGATTCGTGTGTTTCACATTATGAGAAGGCTGTAATGACCCAGACCTGTCATGTGTCCTGATAACTTTGGCCCAGCTGAAAGTTAGCTCATGGGCTGTGGACTTTCTGGGAAGAGATTCTGTGGGAGAGACATTTCTGTTTTGAATTGGTTAGCATTGGTAGCTAGAGAAAATGACAGGCGGCTGAGGATTAGGGAAGTACTTTGTCTCCACCCAGTGGTGGCTGATAATACATCATGAGTTTTCATTCAATAGAGATCTTATTCAAAAATCTTCTGCTTGTAGACCAGGACCACTGTTTCTGCAGGCTTTATTGCTTTATTTGCTTGACTAAAGGGACATGAAATAGTGAAGATGGTGAATTAGTCAAACTAGCTGAAATAGTGAATTAAAAACAGTGAAAATAGTGAGTTCAACATACTTTTGTCACAAAAGAAGCAGGATAACCAGAAGCGTTGCTGCTCTCAGTTATAGGGTGTGCTGTAAACAACTTATACTGTGCTGCGACTTCATCCCCAGGCTATTGCTTGCTTGAGTACCAGATTATATTTGCCGTAGCTAGAACATAGCCTATGATTTGGCCAGCCTTTTCACACTGTCCTCAAAAATGGTTCCATTCATTGATTCACCAATCACCACCCCTCTGAAACCACATTTGAATTTCACACCAACAGTGGTAATTGTGCGCATTCATACTTGAAGTAATAAAACAAGTTGAAGTAATAAAAAAACTAGCTGCAGTACTTAAACGATGCCTTGTCTGAGACAGGACAGACTGGAGGTAGAAGGCAGTCTAGTAGTTTCTACATCTGACAAGTAACCAAAAGGTTGACATAATGAAAATACACGTAACCACTTGTACTCCCCCAGTGCTCATCGGTGCACGGTACTTTGCAGGGGTTGTGTCAAGAGTCAAAGCCACAAACGTTCCTTTCGCCGTCCGCAGCCCGGGATCCGTTGAGCCGTAGATTGGGACAGTTTGCTGTCTATAAGTACATGTTCTGGAACGATGTTGGAGGTCAGGAGGCTGTGGTCATCGCCGCGTTTGTCCCCTCACACTGCGCCGTTTCTCCCCGTCTTACAGCTTGTCCCCCTGGACAGTGGGGACCCAACTGCATCCACACGTGTAACTGTCACAACGGGGCCTACTGCAGCGCCTACGACGGGGAGTGCAAGTGTACCCCGGGATGGACCGGCCTCTACTGCACCCAGCGTGAGTACTGGTGGCTGGGTGGGTGGGTGGCTGGGTGGGTGGGGG
>JACXGJ010010790.1:0-21147 GCA_016801105.1 Esox niger
GGAGCTAGGCCTGGTGGTCAAGCTGGGAGGTGGAGGTTGGAGCTAGGGTCAGCGGTGGAGCTAGGGGTGGGACACTGTAAACAGGGTCTCTATGTAAATAAACAAAGTGGAGGTCAAGGTCGGTGGAAGGTCTTGACGGTGGAGGGGAGGGAGCCTGATCTACCACTCTGGGGCAGGGCTAGGAGGTGGAGCTGAGAGGTGGAGGGGAGGGAGCCTGATCTACCACTCTGGGGCAGGGCTAGGAGGTGGAGCTGAGAGGTGGAGGGACCCTGATCTACCACTCTGGGGATGGGAGGTGGAGCTGGAAGGTGGAGGGACCCTGATCTACCACTCTGTGGCTGGGCTGAGCCTTTTGGTTGCCTTTAATCTCCTGCAGGCGCCCCATACCTTGAGTGTTTGGATTAGCTGGCTGGCCCTGGTGAGTGAGTACTTGAGTTTCTCCCAGTGCACTGTTCCCCCTCTGCACCTCGGAAATATAGTCCTGCACACACATCACACTTAATCCTCGCTGGCTTGTTGATGACGCTGGCTTTAGACTAGAACACACACATTCCCCTTCCCTCGCTGGTCTCCGGATTTCAAGTCATTCTCACATCCTACTGTATTTCACGGTGTCCTGAGCCACACCACAAAAATCTGCTAAACCAGATCATCCGTCATCTACAGGGAGATATTAACCTTATGATTTTGACAGTTTGCACATGAAATATGCAGAAGGGTGTTTAGTGAATTTGGTAGGAAGGACTCCATACCACAAGTACATTCCTATGATTTCCCTTTTAATATACAGTTTGAAGGGAGATTGAGCGTACCATACATATTGTATCCTATCAACTGAATATACTGTGTACTGGATCTAATGGCTTGCAACAACCAGAATCATCACACCTATTAATTATTCTGTTGCTCTTTTTTGTTTTAGTGGCACTTAATCGTATTCAGGTTTTAACTATATTAACAGAGTATGTTGAGTTCATTCCCGTCATGTTCATTCTGCAAATGTATGTATTTCTTGCAGGCTTGTGTGTGCTGTCAGTGAACAAAAAACACCACTAGGACACTACTGCTTCTTACCAAGTATTTGCATGCTGCTTTTTCCTTTGTTTAATGTAGGCTCTCGTTACCACGCAGTGGTAACAGAATAGATTGTTTGAACAAGAGAGGAAAGCCATTCTAAGCTAATTAAGCATCCATTCCAGCCCACTATTGCCAGAAGTGAGTCCCGACCAAGAAGCAGAGGCATTTGTCAGCGTTTGACCCCGCGTGGTCTTGATTGACAGCTTAGCTCTTGAATGGCAGGCTCGACATCCCCGACCAATGGTAGGCCTGCTTATAGGAGTGCTGCGCAGCCATTGGACGAGGAGCTGTAAAGCCGCAACGGGATCCCACGTGGGTCAGAGCTGCACTGTAGAGCTCAGCGCGAGCTCAGACATGGGAGGCTGATGTTGTTCACGCGGATCAGACCCTGAACAATCATTTTATTCCCTAAAGCTCGATCTCGGTAAATATCCAGATGTTGATAAATGTGCACCCTGATCTATTATGCTATTAAGATGCTGTGCAGTTTAGTAAACAGCATTATACAACTATTTAGTATGTCCCAAGTGGGAAAATACTTATCATTTTACAAAATGTAACACTATTAAACACAATTAAAAAATATATTCGCAAACTGTCCCAAATTAGACATTTTAATATATTTATTATACTTAAATGTTGATAAAATACGAATAACGTCTACATTAAACATATACATGTATTTACATGTTCGTTAACTTTTAAGGATATGTAAACGTACTTTGTTTTTCACGCCGGGATGCGGAGTTAATTCTTTGAATCAACCTTCTCTGCTAACTCAAAAACTAAAACGTGTACACCTGGGAGGCCCTACGACCATGTTTGGAAAAACCTAATATTGGCCTAGGCTATGCATTATTTATTCGTTTTCTTAGGCTTATAAATGAAGACTTTTATTCAGGAATTGTAGATCTACTGAAATAGGAATTCATGAATGGTTCAATGGTCATAATAAGACAATGCGGGCATGATGCGAATGGACAAAAGAGACAGTTGGATTCAGAATATTGTGAACGGTCCTAATACATAACGGTAGCTAGGAAAGAAAAGATGAAAAGTATCCAGGAAACGAAGCTACGAAATAAATATCTCTAGTTTTTCTTTCACGTGCTTCCCATTTCAAATGCATTTCCTGAAATACACCATAACGACATAAAAGCACTCACTTCAAAGCAGACGCAGACACCCGTATGGAGAACATAATTCTATGTAGGCCTATGTAATATGCAATATCAATAACGCTTGCAAATAATGACAATGAGCTCATGTATATAGCTTACTGCAGTTGAGCAGCGAAAGCACCGGAAAACTGAAGCTCTAAGACGTTTTATAAGACATCACGGATTTTAGCATCCAAAGAATAGCCCAAGGTAAGGTATAACAACTAAAATGTTCCTTGTTATTGCTTGGTGCTTTAATCTGACGGCTCAAAATAATATGAAAATGTTATGTCGTCGGAGGTAAAATGTGTTCACTACTTAACCCCTTTGTTTAATGTTGGGTTGAGTTAACTTGTCTAGCGCACAGCGTCGCAGTCGTCTATATTATAGTCCCGGCAATGTTATGGAAACATTTAGGACAACGCGATTTTTTAACAGTACTTTCAACAGTTATTAGGAGCCTTCCATTAGACTGCCCCGGCGGCCGACCACACGTGACCCAATATAAACGGCGTAGATTGTTCAAATTGATATCTCTATCTCAAAACCGTTACCACTGCTTGTCCCCCACTTTCTTCTAATATATGACCGATTTAGTCACGGGATTCATAGGACACCCCAAGTTGGCACAATTCATAATAAATCAGAAAATAAAACCATGTGGATTAAATTTGAATACAGCAGATGTAGACTTTTCTTTGCCACTGGGCTGCTTTGTTTTGACGTTTGAGTCTGGTTCCCTCTTATCTTTCGACTGGCCAGCCCGGCTCAACCTGCGAGGTGGCGTGCTTTTTACTGAAGACAAAATGTATACAAAATCGGTAACCCAAACGACGGTCTGCAGACCGGGTGCACAAAACAAATGCTCAAATGAAACCAGTGCCCCACGTGGGGAAATCGTTCTCTGATAGGCCGATACAACAGTTCTCTCTGCGAGACCAAACCTGATTGGACCGAAATAGGCTCTTTCACCACGGTTTCTTCGGGCTGTAGATTGCATGTGTGTGGCGTAGGGAAGGTGGTAACAGTGCCTGTGGACTACGGCGAAATGTGCGATTGTCGAAAGAGTACCATGTTACGCTTTTAAATAATTAAAATTGGGAAGAAATATTTGGGAACGTACATTGGGATTAAGCAGCCATCTTTTTTTTTCTAACAAAAGGCTCAAACCAAGAGTCCGGAGGTTTGTGGAGGTGAAGAAAGTAGAGACGGTTTGGCTAGAACCAGACCAAATACGTTGAGCTAGCTTGCTAGGCTAGTCCTTCTGGAGGCGCTGGATACGCGCACGGGACTGGAGGAGATGACTGTCATGGTCTGTGTTCATCAAAAAGATTATTGCAACCCCGACCGGTTTGAAGGGATTTAGAAACGGAATTTTGCCATTAAGTAATCGGAGTATTCAAACACGCAGGTAGGATGATTACTACTGAAGTATACAGCATAATATGTCTAGCTTCACTTGCCATTCAGTTTCCAGAAATCAACGTTTGTGGCTAGGCTTAGGCAGGAAAAACTAGCCTGGCTAGTCAGATTGGCTACTTTCCCATAGTGTTAACAAGCCTTCGCTGCTGTAATCAAGCTGGGAAAGTGGAATTTACAGACCCTCGGTGTTTAGATCCCACACGCTGCCGCTGGTGTTAAACTGTGGAGTAACGTTTAGTATCTAACGACGATCATGTGATTCACGGGCGCGTGTTAAGCAATGTATTAGATTTGCATCTGACACTTTTTGCAGTTGGGATTTTATTAACTAGTCTAAGCTGAATATGTTTTTCTCGTGTCTTCAGCCAAAGGATTAATCGCCTCATCAACCAAGGATTTTCTTGCACCATAGGATTTTGACAATGAGTTGTTTTCTCATTCACTAATCCGACCACTGGCTTTGTGTTGTCCGACACTACAGGCTGTTGTTGTGAAAGGAGCTACGTGAGTGTCGCGCCAGGCACTCAAAAACCTCTCCCACCAGGGCGACCGAAACTCACGCTTCTTCCACAAATAAACAAAGCATACATTTCAAGATGTATCCGCAGGGCAGACATCCGGTAAGAAGTGCCTCTTTGAGATTCTGCTTAGTGAGTACTAGTGAAAAAGATGTATTTTCTAAATGACTTTATATACTTCTTTCACCTTAATTTTGGCATGAGCGGAAAATTGCAATTATGAAAGTTATGAATTGCTAATTTGCAAATATTGATACCGAGATCAGCTTGGTAGAAATTTATATTTAGACCTACCCCCTCTGTTCTGTCACACTCGGCTCAACCCGCCGTGCGAAACGAGGCGCTGCGAAGCTGATGGTGTTTATGCTCAGCGTTACAAGGACTGCATGTCTGAAACTGGCTGTAAAATCTCAGCCACTCCCTCCCTCCTTTCAACAGAGCGCTACTGTTGGCTTAGCTTCTGCGGTAGCTAGGAGCATTTCATATTAGCTCCCGGCCAATGCAACAGGAGAACGGGAGCTGTAGATACAGATGAACTTCTCCTAGCTAGTTTCAGATTGTGGGTTACAACGTGCCATACCCGTGGGCCGAAACACAGCCTGTTGCATTAACTACATGTGAACCCTGTGGCAGATGAAAGTAGCACTTACTGCCAGTGCTTTGTGCCTCACATCTCCACAATCCTTAACGTTCTCATCTGATGGTGTCGCCTCCCGCTTCAGGCACCGGGTCACGGGCAGCCGGGTCAGCCTGGGTTCAAGTTCACGGTGGCTGAGTCCTGCGACAGGATCAAAGACGAGTTTCAGTTTCTTCAGGCCCAGTACCACAGGTAAACAAATAACATGGTGCTTTATTTAATGCTAGTATGGTGAGTGTAATTTACACTCTACTGTTTTCTTGTCCTATCTTTGTTAGGCACCTTCGGTCATTAACCAATCACTTTGCATTGTCCTAAGGCATTTCTATGAGTCACAATTTTTCTGTGTTTTGTTTTTTAACTGTCTGAGATTTATTAGTAATGAGAAGTGCCATGTGAAATACATTTCTCCATTGCACTGATTTGAATTGGCTGCGTTTGTAATGAGTTCAATGCCATAGTAATTAAGTCATTTGAATAGAATTGGCTCTCCGACATGTTTTACAGCATTGTGGAGGTATACGACAGGTTGGCAGGCGGTAGTGAAGTGGTTTCAGATGAGGCTGACTGAGTGGAGGATTTATTGAAGAGTCAGGCAAAGCGAAGAGCCCGCTTGTGCCCCATGGCACCCTTTTCCCTATGTAGTGCACTAGTTCTGACAAGAGCCCATAGGGCTTAGAGGACACAGGGCACAATTGAGGATGCATGTCAAAAAATGGCAGTAAATTGACACCTTGCCTCCCTGTTTAAAGTCTTAAGGTGGAGTACGACAAGCTGGCCAATGAGAAGACTGAGATGCAGCGCCACTACGTCATGGTGAGATTATATTTCAATAGAAGACAATTATTGTGCGTCCAGTTATGGGTCCAAATTGCCAAGCGTGTTTTATGGGTCCAAATTGCCAAGCGTGTGTTTAGTGTGTGTGTGTGTGTGTGTGTGTTTAGTGTGTGTGTGTGTTTAGTGTGTGTGTGTGTGTGTTTAGTGTGTGTGTGTGTGTGTGTTTAGTGTGTGTGTGTGTGTTTAGTGTGTTTAGTGTGTTTAGTGTGTGTGTTTAGTGTGTTTAGTGTGTTTAGTGTGTGTGTTTAGTGTGTTTAGTGTGTTTAGTGTGTGTGTGTGTGTGTTTAGTGTGTGTGTGTGTGTGTTTAGTGTTATGTACAGGTCTGTGGTTGATGATAGACTGGGTTACAATAGGTTGATGTTATGTACAGGTCTGTGGTTGATGATAGACTGGGTTATAATAGGTTGATGTTATGTACAGGTCTGTGGTTGATGATAGACTGGGTTATAATAGGTTGATGTTATGTACAGGTCTCTGCAGGCCTTCAATTTATTGTCCTTTTGAGGGTCTTTGATGTTCTTTCAAAACGCTTTGTCGCTGAATAATTTAGGAGTGTACATTATTTTGGTTAGTCAACTCAAATAGACAGTTCTTGTTATGGGAAAACGACTCTTCTAGAATTGAGTGAGCGGAAGTCCTCCAACACTTGGCCCTGAACGAGGCGTGTCGGAAAGCACAGTCATTGGTCGACCGTCTTAAATGCCATGGCTGAGAAACACAACTTCTACCACCTCTGTTGATCACAAGTATCTCTGGTCATATTGAGGAAATGACACTTAGTATCTGAATATCTGCGGGCATGCTTGAGTTAGTCAGGCAATTGTGTTTTTTGTAATCAGAAATCATCAGACTTTGTAATCATCAGGGATTTGAATATTTCCTTCTACTTTCTGAGTAGGTTGTAGGCCTAGATGTCTGCATGTACTCTTCAAGCCTAATGTGTGTTGCTGATTGTTAATGAAATGTCTACCGGTAGATTAAAAGGCTTTCCAAATACAATCTGCCAAGTAATTAATAAACTAGCCTTTGTCTAACTGTCAGAAACGTATCGTTATATATTTTTGTTGTTCCCCTGGGTATTTCTTTAACAAAAACGTAGTCACATGTGCTACAGAAATGTGTCAGAATGGCCTTTTTGGTGTTTTTTTCTATTTAATTGGATTCCAGAGCAAAAACCTGGAGAGAACGGGAACTTCAACACATCCAATGGTATGGAAGACACATACAGATTGACATATCTGACTGTTTTGGCTGAGGCCCGTGGGTCCCTGGTGAATTCTGTATCCCATCCAGGGATTCTTTGTGATGTTTGGGAACAAGGCCCTTTGTCTACTTCCCAAGAACTGGACCAACGTCCTGGTTTTGCATTTGTGTCCAGTATCCACTTCCGTGGGCCGTCAGTGACCTAACTGGTGTTGGAAAGTACATCAATTGGTTTTCGGTTGATTGTGGCGGAGAGTCGCTCCAGAGTCTCCCATTATCATTCCTCTGGGTGGATCTGGTTTCTGAAATGGCATGAAGCCGAACAGCAGTATGTTGTCACTGAAACTCCTATCAAACAAGAATCAGCTGTCAGTCCCAGAGATCCTCTAGCCACCGCAGCCAAAACGATGGCCTACCAGTCAAGACACATTTGTTTGTACATTACCCCATTCATGATGTTAAATTCCCACCTGCGTGGAACCACCTGCCTATAATACGCTGTGCACCTGTCTGTTTCATGGGGTTTACTGTGGTTTAACACATGCCTGTGCTCCTGTACATCTGATCATGTCACACCTGTATATCTGATCCTAAAAGATCTTGTTTTATAAAATCACATGCCTGTAAGATCACACATCGAGTCTACAGGATTTAATTTCTGAGGTCACAGTTATAAGAGATAAAAGGGTTCATAATATCACGAACATTTATCAGCTCCCATGTCTGACATCCTGTGTACTCCAGACCACACGTCTGTAAGAGCACATGTTTCTGTTGGCTCAGCTTAATTTTTTTGATGCTGTGGTTCTGCGAGAAACGTAATCTGTGGAGATTGGAGGGCCAACATGTCAAGCGCGGGCAGGCGGGCGCAAGCACGCACGTGTGTTTGTGTGTGGCTACATTACTTAGTGTGTAAGTAATGCTTTTATTCCAGGCAGGCGCAAGGTATACAGGTCTAGATAAGGTTAATGCATTATTCAGTCCATTAGCTTTTTCCTAAATTGCTTTTCAACCAAGACTGAAGCGAGAGGCTTTCTGTCCGAGACGATGGTAGAGAGAACTACAGGACCCTGCTGTTACTGGTCTCACCAAGTAGACATTTCCCCCAGACGGGCTCTTCAACCCGGTGGCCCCAACCCTCGACCCTGAAAAGATCTTGGATAGACGTTTCACATAGGATGACCTTAACTGTGTGTTGCTGTTACTTGAAACTATGGCTTGGCTGCACTGATTTGAATGGAACAGGAATATTTCATGCCTCACTCGTGTGAAGGATGGCATGAAGGAGACACTTTATCATGAGGACCTATTTGGTTTGTCTAAAAATGGTGTTATGTAAATGAGATTTGTTTCTAATGGAATTAAATCCCCCGCAGGTTTGTGGTTATGAGTAGTGTACTAAGGGATTCTTCAAATTGACTAGAATGTGCTTGCATCAAGACTTGAAAAGCAATACTATTCTGTCTGAACACGCAGATATCTATAGCTCATAATGATAACTTCTGTGGTAGCCTGTGCTATGTTTTTGATAGAGCCCCTGGAGTTTTGCAGGTGACCCTGTGATTTGCCACTACAATGGCCACACTCCAGCTTGGTATGTTTACAATGTGCCGGTTTGAATTCGAATGTTATTGAAAGGGTTTCGCAAAGTACATTACGTCTCGTAATGTAAACAAGTTCTAAGGTGAGGGGGTGTTTTTAGGCACGCATCAACATGGAGTAGGACATAAACCACACCCACTTTCTTACTCAACTGTGACACTAACCTTACCTTCAATAACTTAACATTTAATGCCCGGATTCAACCCATCCCTAAATAAATGCCTTCTGATTACTTATGCGCACAAACACACTTTAATTATGGGGATTAGAGGAGATGAGTAACTGTGCTAGACCTGCTCAGCCTAGGGTTTATTACCAACACAATAAGCCATTCCTTTAAAACTGCCCCCAACTGTAAGTTTGAACCTAAACCAGAGTTTGACTTCGTAACCTCGTGCAACAGATGCAAATAAGGGTGGATTTGTAATGTTTCGCTGTCATTGTGAGGACTTCTGGTCAAAATTGCAACAGCTGGGTGTTGTGGTTGCTCCTTCACAAAGTTGCCAAAAACTCGAATCACCATAGCCTCCTGTTCATGTTTCATGTTTCATTTTCAAGGCATGTAGTTTTACTGTGGAGTTCAATGAAGCATTTTAAGCAGATTTGAAAGGAAACAGAATTTAAGCAGAATTTGTTTGCTCTTTTTGTGTCACATTAAATAGGGGCTCGAAGATCAAACGCACAGTGCTGCCCTCCCTGCCTTCCTATCTAGTCTACCCCTCTTGCTATCTTCCTTCTCCTCTCCTCCCCACTCTTGGCTTTCCTTCTGTTGTCCTGTCATTCTGACATGCTTCCCGTTAACTTAGTGTTTAACTCAAGTCTCCATGTGTTGGTTTAGATCCAATCCCACAGCGCTGTTATTGGTTTAAGGGCCAGGTGATCCCTGCTCTGCTGTGTATATAAGGATATCGGGGTAAACTTCCACAGAAGTAGGTCCCACTGATTGGGTCAGGTGCTTCCCTTCTCAGCTGTTTACTTTGGGATAACAGAATACGCTTCCATAGAATAACAACCAGTGATTGCATCATTGTGTCAGCAGGATAGAACAGTGTCAGTACAGCTAATTAGAGAATATTGGTCGCTGTTTTCCATTTTGTGTTTGCTCTGGGTCATTTTCCCACACAGTGACTGATCCACGGTGACAATACCACTCTGGTTGGATAACACCAGGGACGCCACTGATGTGTGGAATTCACTAAATTCTTTGTGATTAGGGATGCAATTGTAGTTTGATTTTTATTCTGATTGGCATTTTCCTTCAGCCAATCAAGGAAAAAAAGGTTTCTGGTATAAATTCTGTAAATAAAAGCCTTAAGAAAAAATGTGTTTTGTGTATTATAAACCAGCTGGTGGTGGACCCCATTATATACCAACAGGCAGCAGTGGGTTGTATGCTCCATTATAAACGCTCCCTTTCCTGAATGTGTTTCATAATCGACTGGGCCCTATGCCCTTGTGGACATGTAAGAGTGTTTGGTTCAACTAATATGGTGGATCGTACACGTAGCCTTGTGAATGCCCAGGTGGAGGTCTTCCCAAATTTCTTGCAACCTGCTAAACACTTTCCAATCTCCACTAGGGTGTGGGGTTTAGGGGTCCCTTTGGGAAATCCCATCTAGTTGCCTTGGTCAAATGTAGCACATGAGCAGTGATTTTAGTTTTTTTAACCAATATCCTTAACCAAGATGTTTGTCCTTTCGCAGTACTACGAGATGTCCTATGGGCTGAACATTGAGATGCATAAACAGGTATGTACACATCCATTCCACCTCCTGTGAAAATCTGTGGCAAAAAAGAGACACACACACACACACACACACACACACACACACACACACACACACACACACACACACACACACACACACAACTAGATGGAGAACAGGGTGGGAGGAGTGGAACCTATGCCCTAGTCAATCATGCAGTTACCACTGGTTATGGAATATCATGGGATTTTAAAAAGTATATTCCAGACATGGCAAGTCAGGGAATTTTATATATATCTTTTAGTCCAAGTCATGTCATATCAGGTAATTTGGAGCATGTTTGAATTTTAGTTGTCATTAATCAACATGTATTTTTCATGCATTATTCTTTATCATGTTATTTCACAGATTTCCTGTATTGCGTATTGTTATGGTTTGGCTACTTAACTTTTCAGTGGCCATTTATCCCCTTCCCGCTTATCAACTGGCAATTACTTCAGTCAAGATAGGCCCTCTCCCCTACCTGCTAACAAACATGCCAGGAAAATGTACATTTCAAAAGCTTTGGCGACATAATGATGACTTCAATGACTGGGTGTTAAAAGTGGGTGACAGAAAAGTTAAGTACTAAAAAAGTTTGTAAAACAACTATCGATCTATCAAATATGGGAGAGGGAGCTCTTCACAGCCACGCTAACAGTAAGAAGCATGCTACCCGCATGTTGCCAACAGGCGCATCATCTTAATGATGATCATAATTGTGCGTTACACCGATCCGCCATAATTTTATGACCACCTGCCTAATATTGTGTAGGTCCCTATTTTGCTGTCAAAACAGCCCTGACACATCAAGGCGTGGACTCTACTAGACATCTGAAGGTGTACTGTGGTATCTGGCACCAAGACGCTAGCAGCTGATCCTTTAAGTCCTGTACGTTGTGAGGTGGAGCCTCCATGGATCGGACTTGCTTGTCCAGCACATCACACAGATGCTTGATTGGGGATGTCTGGTGAATTTGAAGGCCAGGTCGACACCTTGAACTTGTTATGTATTTCAAACAATTCCTGAACCATTTTTGCTTTGTGGCAGTGTGCATTATCCTGCTGAACGAGGCCAATGCCATCAGGGAATACCGTTGCCATGAAAGGGTGCACATGGTCTGCAAAACAATGCTTATGTAGGTGGTTTGTTTCAAAGTAACATCCACGTGAATGGCCGAACCCAAGGTTTCCCAGCAGACTGCCCAAAGCGTCACACTGCCTCTGCCTGCTTGCCTCCTTCCCATAGTGCATCCTGGTGCCATGTGTTCTCCAGGTAAGCGACGCACAGGTACCTGGTCATTCACGTGCTGTAAAAGAAAACGTGATTCCTCAGACCAGGCCACCTTCTTCCATTTCTCCGTGGTCTAGCTCTGATTCCCATTTTTTTTTCTGTGTGTTCTGACACCTTTTTATCTGTACCAGCCTTAACTTTCTCAACAATTTGAGCTACAGTAGCTAATCTGTTGGATTGGACCAAACGGGCCAGCCTTCACTCCCCATGT
The DNA here is from genome assembly GCA_016801105.1 of Esox niger. Lineage (NCBI taxonomy): Eukaryota > Metazoa > Chordata > Actinopteri > Esociformes > Esocidae > Esox > Esox niger. The sequence goes on from JACXGJ010010790.1 coordinate 11,708, forward strand.
GCATCAATGAGCCTTGGCCGCCCATGACCCTGTCGCCGGTTTACCACTGGTCCTTCCTTGGACCACGTTTGTTACTGTACTGACCACTGCAGGCCCGAAACACCCCGCAAGGGCTGCCGTTTTGGATATACTCACAATTTGGCCCATGTCAAAGACGCTTAGATCCTTATGCTTGCCCATTGTTCCTGCTTCTAACACATCAACTTTGAGCTCAGAATGTTTACTTGCTGCCAGATATATCGCACCCACTGCCAGGTGCCATGATAACGAAATAATAAAGTCATGGCTGGTTTTTGTCTGCTCGGGGCTCATTCAAAGGTCATGGAAATTGTGCTTTTTAGTCAGTGAAATTCAGGGAATTTGACGATTTTGCTTAGTGGGAAGCCTGATCATGGTTTCAGGCCCAGTGAAAACAACCCTGGGTGGGTGGGGACGACCCCGGAGGAGAGCTGTGCCAGAAGCGCTGCATCATCTGTGGAATTCATGAGAGCTCAGTTCAACTCAAGGCTGCTACCATTTCTCTCACACACACACACACACACACACACACACACACACACACACACACACGTCACATCATTTCAAATCACACCGCACTGGGTGTTTTGGAGATTTCTCACAGACCCACAAAGATACACACACGTCAAAATGTATCACCTGATATCACGCTCGGGATTCTGCCGTTTCACCGTCCAGTACAACGACAGCGATCACAATGTACAGACCCGGCCAGACGCTGTCTTATTTACCACGCATGGGAGCAGAGATTGGTTTGGCAGCCAGAGATGAGGTTAGCTCTCTGAACAGCAGAGACATTAGCATTGGTTGGAGGCATTAGCACTGGGCAGAGCCAGACCAATTGGTGTGTCATGTCCAGAGGAAATCGCTGTGCCCATGCCAACCTAGTTCTTCAACAGAATGGGTCCTCCTTGGGTTTAGAAATCTGCATTGGGAATAGGGCGAAAGAATAGATTAAGACAACTGCGATCAGTTGCTAGCCCTCATGTCACTTTCCAACATGTCACCTTTCAGGGTGATGTCACATTCCAGTGTGGTGTCATGTTACTGGCCATAGTGTATACACTGTTCACCACTGTGCAAAGGAGATTTCACGCTGCGTGATCGAATCCACACCAGACACCAAGCAGGTTTACCCCCGTAGAGTTTCTTCAACTGGTATCCCGGTCTGAACCAGTCCCCTAATCAGAAGGAGATGAAGACCTGACATGTTTACAGTTGGGTATCCATGTTCAACACCCTTATACATGACACAAGTTAGATTTGGCTAGGTCACAGTATGTGATAAGCCCAGTCAATAGAATGTGATCCTTGTGTTGCGGGATAAGCCCAGTCAATGGAATGTGATCCTAGTTTTGCAGGATCCTTGTTTGTCAGGATAAGCCCCGTCAATAGAATGTGATCCTTGTTTGGCAGGATAAGCCCAGTCAATCGCCCTGAGACATTCAATAGGATTTGTCAGAATGCCCTGGTACACTGGCATTGAGGGACCTTGGGACTTCATTCCCCGCTCAGCGGGGCTCCATGTGTCTTGTTATTGCGATGGCAGCTGGGGTGTGGGTGACCAGGACCCAACATTGAGCCCAGGCTTAGTGAGTACTATGCTCAACTGTATACTAGGCCCACTGTGACCCCTAGTTAGTATTAATTTATTCCTAGAATCTATTGATGAAGGGTTTTTCTTTGTGGCTCTGAAACGAGGCAGCGATCACTTGAAGCAGATGACAGCCTTGCCTCTTAATAGGTCTACTCCACAATTACTGGTTGGTACTCAGATCTGTCAAGCAGCACGTTAAGAGCACTCTGAGGTGAAGTTGTCCGCCATGGACCTGCTCTGTTGGTGCACACACACACACACGCACGCACAGTGACCTGCTGTGTCTGCTGAAAGCTCTGTTCTGCTGCTATCAGCAATGGGAACATTGGCTGAATCCCAAATTGTACACTGTTCCCTGTATAGTGTCCTTGGGAGTAGTATACCATTTGGGATATGGTGTAGCGTTACCACGGAGAAGATGATGATGTACCAATAGACAGACAGTCTTTGGTCCAATGAGCCATATGCTGTCTTCCTCTCTATCTCAGGAGCACACACACACACACACACACACACACACACACACACACAGCGTGAAACATGAAATGGTCGTTTAGTCTGGCGTCTGCCCTAGGTCACAGGCTAACACCAACCGGCCTGTGCAGTATAGTTGTTCACCCAGTCTCCCTCCTTCCAGCTTTAAGCCCTTAGTGTGCTGCCAGTTAACTGACATCTGAACGGCCCTGTATGCCGCCGGTGTCGGTCAGAGCAGAGCTTTAAATGGCTGCGTGGTGGATCGATGTGAATTAACCTCCCCGGGTAGATCTCAGCGATATGTAGAACCACAAGGTATACACCCTTCCCCTCTTGGTCTCCGGTCTCCTCCTCCCACTCCTCTGTCTCCTCCTGTTCACACATTGTGCCTCTCCTCAGCTGGTCATTTTACTTCATCAGAGGGGTTTAACGGCCTGGCTCTGAGCTCAGGGCAGTAATGTGGTTGTTAAGTCTGTTGTGGTTCATTTTGCCTGTAAGCTGCACAGGAACTCACTTATCTTACTACTCTTTCATCCATCCACTAGGTGCCCCCCCTCCCCCCCGTTTGTAGTGTTGTCGGTATCTGTCAGTGTCATGCTGCTTCCACAGGATGTTGAGTCGACTGCCGTGGCAGGAATGGACGTAGCTGCTATGAACCTTAGTGTACTGGCTTGATTCATTCTGCTGCCGGTACGCTACCTCAGTCTAAATTGCAATTTCCTCATCTTTTTTTTTGCAGACAGAGATTGCCAAACGTCTCAATGCGATTCTAGCTCAAATTATGCCTTTCCTGTCACAAGAGGTGAGTGTTTAACGTGGGTGTGCCGATTTTACTTTGTGTTAAAGGTGGCCTGTTGTGAACCCAATGACACTTGACACTGTCGAAGGTAATCTGTGTCATCTAGAAGAAGTCATCACCTCAGAGAATCTATACGTGTTTAAGTGTCCGCTTATTGGGTTTGAGTGACATAGCAGTTGAAGGTCTGTGATGTTTACAGACCTTTACACAACAGTCTGCCCCTCCCCCACATTCAGAATGGGTTTGAGTGACATAGCAGTTGAAGGCCTGTGTTGTTTTCAGACCTTTACATAAGACTGCCCCTCCTCCACATTTAGCACCAGCAGCAGGTGGCTCAGGCCGTGGAAAGAGCCAAGCAGGTCACCATGACGGAGCTCAACGCCATCATCGGGGTACGTGGACTCCCCAATCTGCCACTGACCGTGTGTACAACCTTTATTTCTACATTATTTCAGTTAACTCTGTCCTGGGGCAAACCTGCAGTGACCATGGGGCAATTTAAGATTTAAGCAAAGAGGCATGAGGGTTTTTTGTATATGGCCTATATAGCATTGATCTGTTCTGAAGCATGACGCATCGCTGAGTGCCTGGACACAGCGCTAAGCTAATATAATAAATGTAATGTAAGCTGATGAGTGGACACATTGAGCTACTCATCCAGATTCCTACACTGTAATTTATCCCCAATCCACTGTAGTTTTGCCTCTTATGTATTACCGTGTATAACTGTGTACCGATGGTGTTGTGTACTGTGTCTGAGCTGCGGGCTGTGGATCAGGCCGAGGGAGGCAGACCGGCAGTTGCAGTAGCTGTTAGCCGCCTCTCAAGGATCACTTTTGTGTTTACAAACTTTGGTGTGTGTGTGTGTGTGTGTGTGTGTGTGTGTGTGTGTGTGTGTGTGTGTGTGTGTGTGTGTGTGTGTGTGGCCGGCCAGCCTCTTTGATCTCCTCTTTCCTGTTGTGATGGTTGTTATTACAGTGAAGCGTCTTTTTGAAGTCCCATCCCTGCCCACACAGACTTGTTAGACACTCCACTGGCTGTAGTATAAACTGCTGTAAATATGTCTATATACAGATATTCCTGCTAGAAACAAAAACGTACTCAACTTCCAAGCTTTAGAGATGCCGTTTGCAACCAGGGCTACCTCTCTAAATATTCATTCAAGTTTTTCTGTGTTCCTTATCCTGAATATGTCCCATATTATTAACATAGTAAAAGTATAGCACTTCCTCACTCACAAATAGCCTTCTCACGTTCTCAGGAACACATTTACAGAAACAAAAGTGTGTGTGTGTGTGTGTGTGTGTGTGGTCTAACAATACTCATGAGGACCAAATGTCCCCATGAGTATAGTAAAACCAGAAGATATTGGACTCATGGGGGCCTTTTGCCGGTCCCCATGGGGCAAAAGTCAATTTCTGGCTCAGGGTTTAGGTTCAAACTTACAATACATTTTAGAAATGGGGTTTCTTTAAGGTCCAGGCATTGTTGGTTAAGGTTAGACATTACACCTAGGTAAAGTTTAGGCATAATTGTTTCTTAATTGAAATTAAGGTTAGGTTAAGGGTTACGATTAGGGCAAAGGAGCATGCAATTTGTATTTTCTGGTCCCCATGAGGTTAGCTGTACAAACTTGTGTGTGTTGTTTAGTTTCAGTTATCAGTATCTCTGCCAGTTATATATCAACATGGAGTCTGAGGAGTCTGAGTAAACTTCACAATCCCAGTGAGCATCCAGGTGTCCCAGACACTGCATAGGGGTCGGGGAGGTGGCCCCCGCGTAGGGGGTCGGGGAGGTGGCCCCCGCGTAGGGGGTCGGGGAGGTGGCCCCGCGTAGGGGGTCGGGGAGGTGGCCCCCGCGTAGGGGGTCGGGGAGGTGGCCCCCGCGTAGGGGGTCGGGGAGGTGGCCCCGCATTGGAGCCCTGTCTCTGCTGACAACCTCATGTTGAGGAGGGGAAACTGATCCTGACGCCCCCCCCATCAGTGACAGCTAGACAGGCTTGTTGAATAGTGTGTGTGCTGTCTCAGGACTCCTGTAGCAGCCTCATTAGGCTGACCGCACTGGCCTCAATGGAGCCTTGGTTCTGCTGCTGTTGTTTATATGATGTAAATCCCCCTGGCAGCTCCACTAACTGCTATCCTATCCAGGTCAACAGCCGGCGAGGGATGAGCCGAAGAGCCCTGTTAAAGCCGTACAGCCTATTAAACCAATACCAAGTGTTTGTGTGTGTTTGGAGGGGGGCCTGAAAAGCTCCCTGGCCGACAGGCTCGGCTCTCGTTTGTAAACAAGGCATTAAGATTCAGATGATCAGATTCTGCAGGTAGAAAGCTTTGCGTCTGTTATAAGTAAACTGAACATCTGTAAAGTTTGGGCTATTGTATGATAATACTTGTGGCTCTACGTTGCTGCAATTTCGGGGTTGTAAGAATCTACAACCGACACAATTAGAATAGAACTATATAATGTTTGTCAGCCCCATACCTGGATATTCCAGATGGTATGGGATCCCCGTGTAAAGATTGGAAACACCTTTTCGATTTGTCAGAGTAGATAAAGTTTTTAACAGGGCAAAAACTGCACCTCTTATACTAAGGAACTTACAGTCATAGTTAGGGTAGTAGAAATACACTTTCAGAAAGACTTCCAGTGTGTTTTCTTTATTAAAGGGATAGTTTGTCAAACTCATACTTTTCTTAGTCTACTCGCCAAAAGTTAATCCTGAAGGCAGAGTTTAATTTTTTTCAAATGATCCATTATTCAGATCTGTCCTAGTCTGTAATTTGCGATATTGTCATTGTCCAAAAGTCATGAATGGAAACTGTTCGTCCCCCTTTCGCAAAGCTGCATTGCAAGTGGAAAACTTGTCTAGAACACTCCGAACAACGTTGTGTTGTTTTCCTTAAAGAACATGACAATGTTGTATTCCTCAAAATAAAGGTTTTATTTTTGCAATGTAATACTAATTTTAAATAAACGGGTGCTTCCTGTGTTTACTGGTCAGTTTTGTTCACAGATGTATCAATCCATATGTTCTTTGGTGAACACGTTAGTCCACAACCCTTGCCCTGAATATTCAGAGGTAATGTGTACATTGTGTATTATAGCATAACAATCGGAAGCATCACTTACGATCTGATTGTCTCCATGGGTTGGACTGGGTTACTTGAGGGAATTGCAATCGCCTTTTTAAGTACATTTAGACCTAAGTGAACATGGGTCACAATGCTTTGCAAAATGTCTCTCGTAAACTTTGTCTCATTGGTAAAGTCGCTCCATTGATTCCCACAGTATGACACGGGAGAGGCAGATATACTGTCCCAATTTAAGAGCAGGTAGTATTTGTTTCCAACTCAACACCACGTGGTCAAGATGTGATCAAACAGAAGTCGATTCAAAGGAAATCCAGAAGTTCAAACCTGAATAACACAGCTTCACCCTGCACAATGAAATTATTGTGACATTGCCCACGACATCTACGTAGTAAGAATTAAGAAATATATAAAGCTAAAATAGAGCATAAAAATAGCAGTAATACAGTCTTGGATAGGCTTAATCATAAACATGGGAGGCATGCTAGGGAATGAAGAACATTAGAAAGCTATCAGACTCTTGAAAGGGCTTGGTATTTCTGTGATTGGGACCTGGGAGAAGTGCTGCATTCATTGTGATTGGCATCTGGAGGCTTTATGTTTTCCTGATGATGTGGTTGAGAGATGGAACTGTGAATAGATCTTGCAGATATGGCAACGAGTGAAACCTCAAGTTTCCTGTCCCATGTCCCCTTTTCCCCTATGGTCACGGCCTTTTCCACAATTCCATAGAAAGGGGGCAGATAGGCGAAGCAACCTTCTTTGCAAAAAAATGTCACATTACTTGTTGAGGTTCAAGTTCACACACCTCTGACATCAACTATCAACGGTTTACATATACAATTGTTGCTGGTCAGATCAGCAGACCATAGCTAGTTGCTTTCTAACACGCACACAGTTAATCAAATGGTTTGTTGCCTAAATGCAAATATTGCAACAATATCCTGACCAGCAACCCAACTCTATCTTGTCATTAAATCTACTCTGTTAAAACCACATTAAGAGGGTTAATTATTGTTGGAAGTAATGGTCATATTAGCTATCCACCCACTTAGCTGGCTACTACTCTCTAGCTTACTTGGAATACATGGTTTGTTAACTAAATGCCAATATTCCAACAAGGTGCGTGAGTGCTAGGGCATTAACAAAAGCGTGCACCCCTTCGGGTCCCGAGGATTAAGAAACACTGACGTAGAGGATCCGAACAAAGTGCTGGTAATAGGATTCATCTCCAGCAGCTGCTCAGGAGGATCTAACGTCACACACGTTCTGATAGAAATGTGGTGTGCACAAATCATGGGATTCTGCCGTTGGTTTCATTGATACATGTACTGGTCTCTCAACTGCTGTTTTCTCGGCCCGCGGGTCTGTGGTTGTCGGTCTCTAGGCCCGAGGGTCTGTGGTTGAGTCGGTCTCTAGGCCCGAGGGTCTGTGGTTGTGTTGGTCTCTAGGCCCGAGGGTCTGTGGTTGTGTCGGTCTCTAGGCCCGAGGGTCTGTGGTTGTGTCGGTCTCTAGGCCCGAGGGTCTGTGGTTGTGTCGGTCTCTAGGCCTGAGGGTCTGTGGTTGTGTCGGTCTCTAGGCCCGAGGGTCTGTGGTTGTGTCGTTCTCTAGGCCAGAGGGTCTGTAGTTGTGTCGGTCTCTAGGCCCGAGGGTCTGTGGTTGTCGGTCTCTAGGCCCGAGGGTCTGTGGTTGTGTCAGTCTCTTGGCCTGCTGGCCTCTGTCTGCTGGTCTCTTGGCCTCGTACTACCAAGATGTGGGGATGTCTCAGTCAAGTTTGGAACGACCAGAGTTCTCGTCATGGTCTCAGGAGAGTAGTTAGACATGCTTACTAACTCCATCAGCATGTGCCTGTCTGTCCTGATGTTCTGCACACTGATAGACTGATATAAACCCAGATGCCTGCCTGGAGGTCAAATTGAACAGGAGTACACATTAGATGTATTGTAATTAGTGAATTTCTACTTTTACTCATGTGGAACTGTCCTTGTTGTTTGTTTTATGCACTATTATCTTGGTATAATTTCACCAGAAGTTTGTTATAGGAGCCACTGCCCCCACATTGTGACCAAACAGCCTGCTTCAGTGTGTCCGTGACCCATTCAACTCTGAAACATTTAAGCTGGTAACTGCCTGCTGACTTGTCTACCGTCTGTCTGTCTGCCTGGCCCTGTTCTGACCCCGTAGAATTCCTCAACCAGGATGACATCATACAACTTCATTTCCTTCCTCGTTAGTGTCCGTCATGTGTAGTGAGCTCAGCGTGTTTGGACAACCTCCTGCCCCTTCCTCGTCTCGCTCCCTCCCTTATTTGTGAGTGAGTGAGCTGTGCACAAAGTTGGAAGGGCTTGTTGTTTCGTGGATTCTGCTTGATGCCTGCAATACATTTGTCTAACTAGGAAAATGCCTTTTAAATCAAACAAGGAGCTTGGGAGTTGTAATCAGTTGCACATTAGAAGCAAAAGCAGCTGGGTTGCTCACAGCCACAAGGCCTACGTGGTATTGGAGGAATACTCGAGTATTAAATTACAGAGAAATAGCCCCTCCCATTATCTGTGATACCAAGGATTGTGGAGGTCTGTCCAGTCCTGTTACTTCACTTCATATGTTCTCTGTTCAGGTCATGCAGCTTTTGCGGGGGGTGCTTGTTGGATGGAGGTGTCTGAACCTCAGTTTGGTACGGTCAGCCTGCAGGTCTCTTTGTGGTCTTTAAAGAGTAGGTTAGCAAGCTGACTGATTCGACTGGCGCATGCCAGCTGTCTTGTCTACCGTCGGTCTGCCTGGCCTCCTTTTGACCCCGTAGAATTCCTCATCCATGATGACTTCATAGAACTGTACTACCTTCCTCGTTAGTGTCAGTCATTTCTCCTCTTTCCCTCCCCTTTCCTTTTTATGTCTCCCTCCCTCTCTTCTTCCCCTCCTCCCCTTACACCTTTTCCTCCCATGCGTTTTTACACTACAAAGAGGCTGGTCTCCTCCCCGTCTTGTCTATTCATGGTGCTCGTCTTCATAATGGTTTTTTTTGTAATGAGGGTTGTGATGGTTTGATCAGTCATATTAGTATCAGTGGCTCATTAAACACTAGGACCTGAGCAGAGAGGATTCACACTCACACACACATATGTTATAATTGGATTGCTAGCCCTTTGGGGTTGAGTGAAGAGGAAGGTTGTGAGTTCAGATCCCCGGTGACACCAATCATTCTCAGCTCTAATGGATAATGTGTCACGCTAGGTGCATGAAACCACCCCCTACTAAGCCTTGTAATGGACACATGAATAGTAATTTGTCCTGTTCTGTGGGTTTCCCAGACTCCCTGTCTTATGAAGCTGTAAAAATAGATATGATTATCATTCACTTGGAAAAGAGTTAACGCCATAGACCCCCCCCCCCCCAAACTCAGCCCTGCATCTCCAAACCAGTTCAGACATATTTACACCTGGGACATCAGGGAAGTGAACCAGTA
>JACXGJ010010791.1:0-21146 GCA_016801105.1 Esox niger
AGAGAGAGAGAGAGAGAGAGAGAGAGAGAGAGAGAGAGAGAGAGAGAGAGAGAGAGATTCATATTGTAGCCTATAAAATACATAACATTGGAGTGATTGAATCTTTAGGACTGATGTGCATAATTCAGACTGATAAGGTCATTCTAACTGGGGAAAACATGAACAAATTGGCAATCTAAAAGCGTTCTTAGATAACACTATCACATCCCTTCTTCTTTTTGTAGGTCTTCTGAAGAAGATATCCAGTTCCAATTAGGAGAAGGAGGACAAAAAGAAGGATAAGACAAGTCCAGGACTCGTGGCGCAGAGCCTTCCTCAGTTCTATTCTCTCTTCTGGCAACAGACTGCTCAGACTTAACATATATCCCAGCGCCCAGCCAATAGATGTATCTCCTGCCTGTATAAAACAAGAACACACTTATAGTGAAGAAATAAGTGAAAAACTATTTTCAAATGACTTTTCTTGCAATGAAACAGAGCAAAGTATTTCTGTTTTACTTTGCTGTTCACCTTTTTCTTAAAAGAGATGAGAGGGAAAGAGTGTTCATCGAAGCCATAGCCTTTGAGCATAAGGACCTGGATGAAGACGGATGCTGCACAGTAATCCTGTAGACGATCTTCCTGGTCTGGGGCTTTCACCAACATCTGTTAAGTTGTAGGGATCGGGGTTAGGAAAAAGATTAAGGAATACTTATATCTCATAATTATTTCTCTGTTTTTTTCACATTTCTTGCTTATTATAATCAACAAATATACAAGCAACACCAGGAAGGGCAAAGAAAGCCTCCCAAATATCAGTAATGTCATTTTATATTCTAAATATTAGATCATATCTCTTTAGAGTCTGATAAAAAAATCTTGAGCTGCCCTCTAAGGAACATGATTAAGGCTCACTTTCACAGCCTGAGGGTTGGATCATTCCTTCCAATCATTGAACATGGGAGTACATCCACCCACTAATGTTATTTCCTTTGGCGGATGTAATGTGAGATTCGCTGTACAGTAAAAATGTGAGAATGTGCTTTATGGTAAGACAACCATTGTTGCCAGTATAGTAAATTTGATAAATGGCCTAAGAATAGCCAGAGTCAGTCAGACAATCCCAACAGTTCAACAGTACCTCCTGAAAGCTCATGTTGCAGACAGATTGGGCAGCTTCAACCAGCAGATTTGGTGTCGTGACAGTTATACCAGTTGTGCGCTGAAGGAAGACATGAGTGTAGAAAAATGCAGAAAAGGCCTATGGAGAGAAAAATACAACAGTTTACATATTCTCTCTTGACATCAGAGCAATATACACATGAGTCTGTGTGCTTTTCATCTACATGTTTTGGTTGATATTGACCAGGACTATGAATAAAAACGAACCTAGTGACCGTCAATCAGCATATAAATATGACCGAAAATAAATTAATCTGACTGTTGAATTGTTTGTACCAGAGTATACGGAGAAATACTAGGAGACCGTCATTTTGAATGAAAAACAGAATATATTCAGAATATTTTGAATGAACCTAAAAGGCGTTTCCTGCAGGGGAATTGTCCTCACCATGAAGCTGCCCCTGACTTTGGGCTGAAAGACTCCATCAAAGGAGCACTCGGAGAATGAGCACTTGTCAAAGGAGAAGATATGCGACACGTTGCCCAGGCAGTGCTGGTAATTCCCAGTTCCCATCACAGTCAGGGTGTCCTGGGGGCTGTAGGGCATTGGCTTTAGTTTTGCTGTGCACGGGGAGTCGAATACCTTGCTCAGTTTCATGGAGACACGGAAATCTGATGGATAGCAAGGGTGTGATACATGGGGCCCAGCACCTTGGGTCTGAGAGACAGAGGGGGCAAAACACATACCTTTGTATTCATATCCTTGTGATAAGAGTATACATACAGTATTTTACCTCTAACATTGCTCTATGGATCTATGTGTAATATTACAGGTTTTTGGAGAATGTTACCTTGATAAAGTGAGCCAGCAGTCTAAGTAAGACTTGATCTCGGCCATAGCAAAGGAAGCTATGCGTGTAAAGGCGGTAGTCTCGTCCATAAAGACGCAGCTCCATGACCTTACTCTTGTCCTCCACCGCGTCTGAGGTCTCAAAGCTAATCTGAGTGGAAGCGCCTCCGAAGTCCAGCGCACCCACTGTGCCTCTGCCAGGACTCAGCCAACGCCCCACAAAGCCATACTGAGGGAAACAGGGAAGAATGAGAGGGATTGTATAAAGGTGGGCTAGTCAATCTGGAGAAAAAAAGGAATACCAGCTAATGTCTGTGATTCATCAATCCGCACACCGCCAACACTTCTTCACATTCATTCCACAGTGTTATTGAATGGCTCTGATGCTTGCAGAATGGCTCTGTTGCTAGCTGAATGGCTCTGATACTAGCTGAATGGCTCAGATGCTAGCTGTGAACCTGTAATGCTTCACCTTGATAAAGTTCTCTAACAGGTAGTTGACAGTGACCCAGCCATATGCACCCTCCTCCTGTCCACTCAAGATGGTTGCCCCTCTGAAGTCAAAAGGATAGGTGCGCAGTTTGCTGCCCACTTCTTTCAGTATCTCCTCTGAGTGAGTGGGGTTGGTGATGCTGTAGGAAAGACAAAAGGATAAAAGTCACCGGACTAGACATCAGTCTTTACATAGCGTCCCTTAGCTCTGCAACACACATCCCTTGAATGTGTAAATAGTTGCACTACTCAAAACCTGTCTGATGAGTGAGAAATGTTATTATAGAAATTGTTTTAATGGTGCGCGAGTGTTTTTTCACTACGACGAACAAACACTTCAGGCAGAGGATTATTTGCCCCACTTTTTGATGTTCTTGGCCCCTTCACTTGAATGGAAAATTTGGCCTGGTACTGTATATAGATAGATATCGAACAGCTAACTATGTATGCACTTAAATTCATGTAATTTGTTTAATGTGAAATGTTTTGTGTTTTGTGTGTATGGTGTGTCTTGAGTCCATACAAACTGGGCAACAATTGATTTACGACGAAAAATAAATGAATGAACAAATAAAAATAATGAAATTATCAAACACGTGTTACTGAGGAGTTCATTTCACATCTCTGTACTCTCTGTCATTCTCATGTGGTTCCTGACAAAACCATACTATGCTTTTATACTATGGATCTGATCTAAAAGCCGACTAAATGCTACTTTTGTGCATTTCCACTCACTTCAGTAGCCTCATTCCCGCTGTGGCTCCCAGATACACTGGGGTGAGGTGGTGTCTGGATTTAGGGATGTCCTCCAAAACCTGTTCCAGACAGGGTTCCAGGCTACGTCCTGCCCCCCCCTTCTCCCCTGCATAACTGGATATCCCTCCTCCTGGGTGGGTAGAGATAGCATACTGTAGTCAGAATATATAAAGCGAAATCAAAATATGAAGAGCATGAATAGGTCATTTGGAATCAATAAAATGTTTTTAGTGTTTCTGTGGTTATCTTCCCTACCGAAACCAATGTTATTGAATAGAGGAACAAATGGAGAGGTCATAGTGTATATGCCACAGGAACAGGAACCAGACAACTTAGTCAAAGACTTGCACAATTACACAACACATCACTGTGAAAGAGAAATGAAATACGTTTTCCAGAGAAGAACAGAAATTAAAATGATCATTTTTGAGAAGACAAGTCAAAGTGTGTCAAGATCTGACAGTAATTTACGCAATTCTAAATCCACTTCCAGAATCTACTCCTAGGAATTAATGTAGATTTAGAAATGACAGCCAATTCATCCAGCAAACCGATGTGATAATTGGTCAGCACTGCATCAGCTGATGCCAGATCGCTCCTTTCACCTCAGATTGCAACCTGTTTAGTTACCCATCAGGTTACTCACTCTATCTGAGGATGATGCATGCACCTACATGTGGGCGCTCACCCTCCCACCATCCCTGCCTCCACTTGTTCGGTTCTGGGTTCCTTGTGACAGTACTGCATACCTTGGTCATTGCCATGGCAATTGCTTTAATAATATCAAGGCTATGTTAGTTGAGGTGGCATCATATCTGCCAGTGGTTCCCAACCTTTTTAACTTACTGTAACACTGACCGAATTTTGCTCTGCTTGGAGTACCCCTGATGTACCCCCCTCATGTTAATTTCACTAGTAAGCCTATGGTGTCATGAGGGTTTTCAAGTACCCCCTGTGGAGAGGACAAGTACCCCCAGGGGTCCTAGTACCCCTGGTTGGGGACCACTGATATACACGATCATGTGATGGCAATGAGTTACCCCAGAGGAGCAGAATCTAATACCAAGACTTGCATGTACAGGGCTGTGCGTACGTTCTCCAATAAATGGTTAAATGAATGTCTGAACTACCTTTTCTTGTAAAGACAACTCCTTTTCTAGTTGTCTATTAGTCACAACCTGTCATGCATACCACAGTATGATGTAAGGGAGCCTATCTCTTTGGTTGTACAGATGTGCGAGGTAGATGTTGATTTTGCCTTGCCCTCTTACCTTTAACATGACACTCGCTGTGCTGAGTGACAATGCCAGTGCCATTTTGTTTATCAGACGGCCACTTGTAGATGTACACTGCAGTGTGTGATGAGCCTGCATCCAAGACGACTCCATACTGAAACAGAACAGTTGGAAATCAGAGATGAAAGCAAAATGGCATCAAGCAAACCCATCCCGATATGGTCCTGCGCAGCTCAGTTTGTCACTTTCAATGCGAGGATTGTGGGTCCGATTCCTACTGGGAAGCCAGGAAGAGAATCGATGCACTCACTGCTGTGAGTTGCTCTGGATAAAAGTGTCTGTTGAATTACTTTAAATGTACGGGATATGTCTGAATTTCCCTGGTTGATACTAATCTATTTTGTGATTTTTGTATTTTTTTGTGATTTATGTTTGTCAAAATGAAAGGTTTCCACAAAAAGTAATAATGTATTATCCCACAGCCCTCATAAAACAAAAATCAAAACATGACCCTAACCTATCAATTTTTTTTATTTGTCAAAAACTATTTTATTGCGTAAAAAGTTACTTACTGTGACTGAATTGTGTGGTTGTCCCACCTAAGTCCCTAGTTATGTAGCATAAGAGTGTATGCAAAATAACTAAGATATAACAAAAGAAAAGAAAACCTGAACAAAAATGTTTTCTTTATAACTCTTGACAAAAAGAGAGTACAGTGCACTTGACATGGACAGAAAGAGACCAAGGAAAAACCGCCATGAGGACGATGGAAAACAAGATGAGCAATAGGGATGCTTTATTCTCTAGCTTTCATTCTTGCCCTTTATTTTCTGGTCTTTTATCTCTTCCTTTTATGATTCCCTTTGAGGTTGAGCTTGGTTCACAAAAAATATTCTCAGTGAATGGTCTGACACTGGATTTATAATGCACGATACTGCATGTCAAAAGCACAACAAGTCTGGAACTGAACAAGTCTACAGGCAAGGAGTTTCACCACATTCTAAATACTGGCTTTATTTGAAACTCTATCTGTCTGACGTCTTCATGTAATAACATTTAATCAGACTATACAACTCCACATTGTGCACTGCTGTTGTATTTGTAGTCATGTGTTAGTGGTTCATTGTAATGCCACTGTAATAGGAAATGTACGTACATAACCACAATTGTTTCACTGAATGGAACTCAAAACAAGAATTCAAATGAATACAAAAAACATGACAAACATTAGCTCTTATTTAATTATGATGCACAGATGCTCTAAGCCCTACAGCAATATAATACCCTTCAAAAGTTCAGGGTCACTTTGAAATGCCATAGTTTTTGATAGAAATTCACATTTGTGGTCCATTCAAATTACAGAAATAAAGTGTAGACAAGTTGTAAATGACTATTTTACATGGAAATGGCTGATTTTCAAAGGAATATCTATAACCCTGTTTCCAAAAAAGTGGGGAGGCTGTGTAAAATGTAAAGAAAAACAGAATGCAATGATGTGCAATGCATTTAAAACGTATATTCAAGAGAAAATAGTACAAAGACAGCATATCAAATGAAGCTGAGAAATGTTATTGTTAACAGAGGAATATATGCCACCTTTGAATTTGACGTAAGCAACATGTTTCAGAAAAGCTGGGACAGGGGCAAAAAAGACAGGAAAAGTCAAGTAATGCTAAAAAACTAAACCTGATGGAATATAACACAACTAATTAGGTTAACTGGCAACAGGTCAGTAAAATGATTGTGTATACAAAGAGCATCCCACAGAGGATGAGTCTTTCAGAAGTAAATATGGGGAGGGGTTTACCACTCTGTGAAAGACTGCGCAGGCAAATAGTGCAAAAATTTAAGTAAAATTGTAAAGAGTTTAGGGATGTCATAATCTATGGTACATGAAATCATCAAAAGTTTCAGAGAATCCGGAGACATTTCTGTATGCAAGCGACAAAGCCGGAAACTAATACTGCATTAAAAACAGACACGATTTTGTAGTGGACATCACTACATGCGCTCAGGAACACTTCTGAAATCCATTGTCTGTGATCACAGAATGTCACTGCATCCACAATTACAGGTTTAAGCTCTACCATGCAAGGAAACTATATATATGCAAGATCCAGAACCTTCTCTGGGCCCAAGCTCATTTAAGATGGACGGACTGAGGCGATGTGGAAAACTATGGAGGACCAAAGGGGTCAAAATGAAATAATTGAATATATAAATAAATATATTATTTTAAGTGGCACATTCATATGGCATATATTTACAATGACCATTTTAAAAATAATGGTATGATATATCATTATAATACATAGTATTTCCCAATATTCTTTTCATTATTGAGAAGTATTTCATAATATCATGGCCTTTTTCATAATATTGTGACATATTTCAGGATTTCCGGGTTATGTAATGGGGTATTTCATCATTTAATGGCATATCTCATAATTTAATGACCTATTTCAACATTTATTGCGTTTAACATTGCGTATTTCATGATCCCAAGTGATATGTAAATTAATGTAAGTGGGTGGTTTATGACTGCTGATAGGCTCATCCAGAAACACTAACTTCACCTACAGTTGGTCGTTTGTTTGAATTCAAACAGGATTTTGCTGTATTATTTGCGCCTGATGTATCTACAAGCGAACAAATGTATAGACACAGTTGTCTACCTGGGAAAACCTGTTAAAAACTGTGTCGGGAAAAACGTGTGTTATTTGAATGGGTGAGCCATGTATAACTACAAATAGTAACATTCCTATTAACAAACGTGAACTACCCCGGGACACATAACGATATTAGACTGTATGATGGGAACCATGTAAAATTCTGGATGAGTCTGTCTTTTGCTCCTGTTTGTTTTGGCCGAGCAAACTCAGGCAATGGGTATAATCTTTTTATTGTTATTCTCTGCAACATCTATTTGCTTCCTTCGCGAGTCACACTGCCAAAACAGGTGCACTTCGTTGCTGTGCGATACTCTGTTTTGCAAGTAACAAGCCTGTGAAATGTAACCAAAGAGTGACCTGATGAAAACATCTGCTCTCTCCAAGAGCATTTGCACATCATTGCATTCTGTTTTTATTTGCATTTACACAGAGTCCAAACGTTTTTGTTAAAGGGGTTGTACATAGACGTATGGAGTCCCATTACCAGAAAGCATTAATCCTGGGTTCCAAACGCACGTTGCATTTGCTAATCCAGGTTTAAAGGGCAAATTGATCATTAGAAAACACTTTTGCGATTGTTAGCGCAGCTAACACAGTCAATGGCAGAGTGGGCAGCTAGCCTACTGTAAATTGGACCACCAATTATGATGGCAATCATCTGCATCCAATTTTCACCGGGATTCCCCAAAGGAAAGGTGGCAAATGCTTAGGGGCTGTCAACATTATGAATGGAGTCGAGCCATAGACAGCTAGTGGGGTATATATTATGTAAGTACCTAATGCTTATCTGGCAACCTTGGGTGAATATTATCTCCAACATTTCCATACCCCTGCTTTGACTAAGTTAGCATTATCTGGCTAACCTCGCTGCTAGAAAAATGGCTGTCTCAACAGCATTCTTTTTTTGCCGGAATGCGTAAGCCTAGCTGGCCTAGAAGTGCGAATGCTTGCTTGCTTGCTTGCTTGTTTGATGGCTGGCCAGATACAGCATCTCACATGGGCGACCTGGTTCAGAATCTTGCGAGTGCAACAACCATGAACACTTTCTATTGCGGGCCGGCTGAACTAGGCTTGCCTGGTTACTTGTTTTACAATCCTAGTAGTAGCTAATGCCTTGCTGTATGATGACTAACTTGATAATCTGGAATGGAAATTGTAAAAGTTAATATGATGGGTGCTGCATGATGTAGCAATTGTTAACCTAATCGTTTTATTGTTGATTAGGTAAGAAATTAGAGTGTTTGGTAAGTAGAATATAATCAGATATGTTTAGTAAGAAACATTTTTGGAAAGAAATAGGGAATAACGACAATTCTGGGCGACCGTTACACTAGCGTTTCTGCGTAAATATCGGGTGTCATGTAAATTAAGGATAGGTGCAGGGCGTTCTTGCGTCCACGGCTTAATCCCATTTAACAATCTGAGATTACATCTACGCTCATTTTGATTAGTTGCGCCAGTTTCATAAATCACACTTAGAGATCATCGTCTCTCCCCACATTCGATTTTAAGATCTTTTCTGAAAAGGTTTCATGAACGAGGGCCAATATCCCCACGCCCGTTTCCCCAGGCTAGGGTTTTCCAACATCAGTAAGCGGTTTTCAAAATCTTTAATGAAAATCATGATTGAAAAGTAATGACCTGTAACAGCTTTACACCTCAAGATCATTGTGTATTGAAATAAAATGAACCTTAAACATCTGGCCATCAATTTTAAAACACATCCACAGCTGCAGAGCAGACATATTTCTCCTCAACATTTAAGCAATACCTCCATCGAAATGGATGCACAATAAACATACAACATGGTCGCAATTTGGACAGCATGTAACAGTAGCCTACATTTACTGACCATAGACACACTATGTAAAAGATAAATCTTTGGCAAATGAGCTAATTTGTCCAAATCGGTCCAGGTCACACCCCTTCTCACTGCACCTGGTCCCACACCTGTTTTCATTTTCCATTCATTACGCAGTCCTTTCTCACTCCCCAGGCTAT
The DNA here is from genome assembly GCA_016801105.1 of Esox niger. Lineage (NCBI taxonomy): Eukaryota > Metazoa > Chordata > Actinopteri > Esociformes > Esocidae > Esox > Esox niger. The sequence continues at coordinate 9,108 of JACXGJ010010791.1, forward strand.
TTTACCTATTACTCAAATTCTGTATACAGATTTGTGGTGGCATGGAGTGGCTCAATTCCTTTATTTTTTCTTTTGTTGTGCATGAACTGACTGAAGGTTCCCCATATTGTGCAACTATAATAACGAACCTCTTGTATATTGTCACGCTCAGTTGGATCTCTAAGTTGTGCCGCAGTGCAGCATATTATACTTTTGTTGATCTTATTTTGCAGCTTGGTAGTTAGGCTAGCTTATGTAAATAACGACTCATACACGAATATATAACTTTGTGTTTACACTAACCCTGTAAAAGTGGGTAGCTATTGTATATTCACTAATTGCTGATATAAAATGTATTTGTCCTTTACATTTCCAAAACTGTACAATGACATGTGTTAACATTCAGTTGATAACTTCAGCTTGGCCCTTCCCTCGTCGTGATGTTCTAAAGAACTTTTCTACCATTGAAAAGGTTTACTTTCTGTTTTTCAGAATTAGTTTGACTGTCCGCTCATGGAAGGTGTATTCACCCTACCGTCCGTTGTCACTGGAAGTAGATACACTAAATTTTCCTGCTTTAAAAAGTGCTAGCGTCAAGGCTGATAAAATGTTTCAGGCAGAACATGGCAATGACGGCATCCACACTGGGATCATCATCTAGGCCAGTGGTAATTTGTCCCTCACAGCCAGTTCTGCTCCATATTGTATTGCAACCAATAGAGTGGAACTGCCATCAAGGGCCACATTTGAATACAACTGATCTAGGCCATGTCCTTTGACATTGCCCCCACCGCAATTTGCAAGACTTGTCCAGTGTGTCTAAGACTGGATATTTTGACAGCAATACCTACGCTGTTCCCTCCCTTTGTATAGATGATAAAGGAAATTCCCTGGAAGTATGGAGCAATTTCAGCCAAACGGGAATCACAGGTCAGTGCAGCCCAACAAAATGTTGTTTTGCAGTAAGGATCTGTCTGACTCTGTTCTAAAAATGAGAACATGTTATGAAGTCAGATGCCAGTTGAGTGTGTGTTTGGTGTGGGAATCCCTTCTGAGCCATCAGTGCATTGAAACCTCTACTGCTGAATTCCTCCTTTTACGTCCTCTGCCCAGAAATGTCCATCCAATGCAGGTTTTGAATCGGACTAGATAAGCAATTCTTCAGTAACCATTGCTATTTTGTCCAGAAAGGTATCAGGCAGATGATAAACTTGAAACCTAAGCCCCCCGGTGTCTGTTGTAGAACTGGCATTTTCAAACAATAGTTGTTGTTTTCAACAACAACAAAAAAGCATCCCCTGCATTTCGGGGATAATGTGATATCTCAGTGCCTGCAGCGCCTCTCCTCTTAAAAGTGATTATATTCTCTCCTTCAAAAATAAGCAGAGGCGATACTGCCTGTCATCTTTAGTCACTTTGAGCAACATTATCTTTCCAGTCATCAACTTTCCCAGAGAGAGCGCTGTTCTTGGGAGTGATGGCCACACCCCTTGGAATTCTTCCAGATTTGGGGACCAACAAGACAAACATCTATGCATCATGTGTTAACATGCATCGTCTGCTCTACGTGGGAGAAATCAGAGTTCCCCCGAATTGCAAAGGTTCACCTACACCCCAGGGTTCACAGATCCTACTATACAGTAAGTGTTTCGTAAATGTGAACTCCAGCCAATGACAGAAAGGTTTCACATGGAGGATCTATCACAGATTATTGTGGTTGTTCTGCAGATCCAAGTAACTGGTTTGTGGATGTCAAGTGCCTTTTGTTTGGGATCTGAATGCAACCTTTGCGGTCTGTGCCCAGTGAGAGTGTTACACACATAGAGCACAAAAACATGAATTTTGGTCTGGTGGTCTGTCCCCATAATGTGTTGTACCAAAACGGATAAAGAAATGTTGTTTATATTACACTGGTTCCCTGAATGTGCATGGTGAAGAGCAGACCTGAATCAGTGTGTAATCCAGAATATTAGAACCAAGTCAAGTTTTTCAGCGCATCACTATGGGAAGGCATAGAAGTTGCGTTTTTGGATTAGAATGAGACCTACGCCCAGCATAATTGAATTGGTGTGAAGCTGAAAAAGCACACCAGTAAATGGTTTAGAATTCAATGTAGCTATGAAAAAGGCAATATTGTGCATGTGTGAAAGTGCCCAAACTTGGCAGTTTCCTTCATATTCCTCCCGCGAGTTACTCTCCTCGCCCCCAAGGCTCGAACCTAATGTGTTTCGAGAAGACGAGAGTACATGACCATTATGATTTGAGAAAAGGCTTTATCTTGAGAAACATAGTTTTTGTATAACACAAAAGCTTGTTAAAAAGAATTAACTTTACACAGGGTAAACAAAATTATACACAAATTGAAATCTATTGACATTCGCTTAGACTGTTGGTTTTCATCAGGCCGACTTTGTAACCAGAACTGATGCGTCGCGGGTTGTAAGCGTGAGTCTGACTAGTCCGTATTACCTCCCGCGATGGCAACAATTAAGTGTTCTTGTAAAAACCCTAACGCAATGTAGAAGGTAGGTTATAACCTACTAAAGTGCGTCAGTTTGACGTGGAATAATGGTGTAATTCTCAAGTGTTATTGTTTTTCCTGATAGGATTGCGAAGGTCTGACTACTTCAGCTCATGTTCAGGAATTAGCAATTAACGATCTGTTTAATAGGAATTTTGTTGATACTGAGATTTAGCCTAAACTGTATCTACCAAATTTTTTCCCCCATGAATGCTTCAAAATGACTGCTGTTAACCGCAACTTTATTCTCACTTGATATTCTAGACGGAATTGCATAAACAGATTTGGTTGAGCCGGGGCTCAGCATGTGGTTTTCATAACCAATAGAATGCCTACATTGTTGGCCTACTTAACATATTTTAATCTCGAAAGCAATAGACATGTCAGATAAAAAAAAATCTACATTTACACATGAATTATGATTTTTCTTTCTCACTAATTGGTCATTTGACAATTCTAATTGACTAAAAATATCAGAATGCTTTGATATGCAACCAAACGTAACATTTTGCCCTACATTGAATCCGGTTTGCAGAATAAAAGGAACAGCTTTGCGTCTTGCAAACTGCATATTGAAACAACCTGCATAGCAATTAAGCAAGATCATACAGTAGGCTATCACACCGAACGTTATAGACAATTGTCTTGTCTAGGTTTTGACCTAAAATAATTGCCCACACACAGTACACAATTAGTGTACTTTCAATTTCGCGGGAGCAGATGAACCAGAGAATATGAAACGAACGTTATTACCATGAATTGCGGAGGTTCCCTCATGTCGTCAGTCCGTATGACAACCAGTAGAATCCCTGTAATTCCCAGTAGCAGGAACACCACCGGGGCTAATACTTGACAGACTTGGGTACTCATGAGGCTGACGCTCCAGACCAGCGATCGACAGAGAAGTTAGGTGCTGTCTCCAGCACTTATAATAATAACAGAACCCATGAATGAGATTGCAAGTCTTGGCAGAGTGCAGATGTGGGCATGGCCAGACCTAATATCCTATCAACACATGACCTGATTTAAGGAGCTTTCGTTTTTTTAAGATGCGGTGGACACCCAGTGGTGGGAAACCACCATTATCGACTAAAACACTCCAGTTTTTTAAATAAGGGGAAATGTAGGCTTTTATGTTCATAATGACGTACTGATATATTGATAAAAAGCCATTATTTACCCGCAGATGGTTCTCATACACAAGGTCAGTAGTGGTTGTCTTTATCTTTTGCCATTCACACCCATATGCACTTTGCTCTCTTAAGAGGCATTATTGTGGTTGCAGAACGTGACCCGCAGTTTCCACTAGGGAAATATAATATCCACGAGACACAAGTATTGAATCTCTGAAACAAAGAACGACTGTACTGATTTTTTATTTATTTTTTACAATTTTGATCCCATTATAACTGGACTGCCCACATACTCTAATTAATACATTCGTGAAATTGTCATAAAGAAGTAGGCTATTAGTCACACTTGTGATATAGTTTAGTAATCACAAATTTGTTTAAAAAAACATTTGAATCATTAGAACACATAACATGTTTTAATGATGATGCAAAACATCTACATTAGATTTTTATTGAAATTCGAAACACGCAATCCACCTGCAGTGTTCGGCTTCCCTCATGTCTTGGAAACATCTCGATCTCAACCATTACATTACACATTCGACAGACATTCAGGGTGGAGCACTGAAAGCTTAGCTAATAGCGGTCAGAAAACACGTCCTGTATCTTTCCTGTGTTCTTGGTAGGCCTATTGCATGTTTATAATGAACATATAACTACACATTTAGTTTACTAGAGACCTGCAAACTATTTAAAAATACATCCATCCAGAATCCATCCATTTGAAACCAACTTCACATCACGAAATGCCTGTGTTATCGTCACAATATGTTCCCCCAAAATCAGTTATTGATTTTACATATATGTAGCCAGGTAGACTTTTTGTCTGCCCTGTAAATACATAGACCCTGGTATTATTTTAGTTAATTATATATAGATAAAAGTATACATAATCAGGCAATACAGTTACGAAAACGTTTAAAATACATTTACGGACTGTTTTCAGATGTTCTTCAATTGTATATAGTTTGTTGTAAAGTATTACCATGACATAATTAACCCAAATCTACGATCAACCAGCCGAGTTTTAGATAGTGAGAAGTATATAGGACTATTTGCATTAAAAAGGTAATTAAACACTATTACTATATGGCTGGATCACTAGATAAATGTTGCGGTTGTCCGTTTGAAACAGCATTTTAAATGTTGCGATACGTAAGCCTATATAATGTCCTTGTTCAGCTGCTGGCAGTACAGGCTACTCTCAAGAATAATAGCGTTAAGGAAGGCACGAAAAGCATTTTTTTTCTCCTGTACAATAGTTTTATATAAAAGAAAGACACTTAATGTCAGATTTGTGTCAGAGATATGACTACATGTGTTAGGGCTATAGTGTAAACTGGTAAACATGTCACACGTAACACGGCAAGGTAGGCTATCTCTCAGAAGTACTTTTTATGAGAGATAGCCTACTTCCTGCGGCTACTGGGGTAAGGTATGAAGGCGACGTCTTCAATCGAACTCAGTGTGTGGAAAGGAGTGGAAAGAGCGGTGACGAAAGAAGTGAGGTTCTGTAGGTGGTTCCGGCTCCGAAAAATATTTTTTGTGTTTTGGTTAGTAATTACAAACTTGGCATCAAAGCAATTCTACTATCACCAGCAACTGCACATGCTCGATGGAGAGCGGCATGTTAGCTTGACCTACCAGGTAAACAACATCATCAATTAGTTTTTGCACCTTGTTGGCCAGGTGGTCAAACGTTTGGAGTGCATACGTAATTCATTGATACTGTGAATTGAAATGTACATGTACATATGTCAGTAAGTAATTTAATCAATTGTTTTTATTATTTTCATGACAGTTTATTTATTCTTAATAAGCCCTAAAGCACAATTCATAAAGGTACCTAGAACTGACCAGGTGTTCTGCTGGGTTCATTCTAGTAGGCTACTCAACAGAGACAATCTCTACAGAGAAGTCGGTGGAGCACTTCCCAAGAACTGCTTTGGAGCATCTCTGGCCTTGAGTGGGGATGTTTCCCCTCCAGGCATGGCGCCAGGCGTTTTTCTCTCCCAGTGCTAAGCGGAAGCTAAACGAATACATCTCTGGCTAAGAGAATAGTTACGTTTCAGAGTTATAAGGAAGTTCTCGTTTTTTATATAAAAATGCTCAAAAGAAGATTTGTGATGTGGCTATAGCCCAGATGAAGCACCATGTTCTGATCCCTTCTTATGTAGCATTAATATTACAAAAAAAACTGTTAAATGGACTTCTCAGTCGATTATTTTGAGATGATTCCCATAATTGACTGTTATCTTTATTTAAATCAATTTAGATTGATTTGCATCACTATGATCCTGCAGTCTCTGTTCTGCTAGCTGGAGCTATCACCCTATTCAAAAGCCAGAGAGCCATCTATTATGGACATACAGATTCCAACCTGATATACAATTTGTAATTTACAATGTCTGGGCATTAGGTTCTGGGGTGGTTTGAAATCTGATATTGTGATAGGTGCGATCTGACATCAGCTGATGCATTGCTGGTCAATGTTACCAGGCTAAACTGGCTATGTTAATTTACAAGGCACAATATTACTCATGTAAAATTAAGAACTAGGGCTCTCTGGAAGCACCCCAGTTTTTCTCCAGTAGGTGGGTGCTGACCATATTTCATTTAACCAGAAAATGCTAACTTTATTAAGTCTGGTCAAGCCATCATTGAGGGTGAACAGAAAGTCTCGCCACACCCGGATACCTTTGAAGAATGGAAAGTTGATGGCACATCCATATGAATGGAATGGAATGGGATGGCACATCCATATGAATGGAATGGAATGGGATGGCACATCCATATGAATGGAATGGAATGGGATGGCACATCCATATGAATGGAATGGAATGGGATGGCACATCCATATGTAATATTGCAAGAAGGTATGCTGTGTCTCCCAATACAGTCTCAAGAGCATGGAAGAGATAACAGGAGACAAGCTGTTACACAATCAGTGCTGGACAGGGCCTTAGAAGGGCATCAACCCAGCAGCAGAACCTCTATCTGCTCCTTTGTGCGGGGAGGAACAGAAGGAGCATTGCCAGAGACCTACAGAATAACCTCCTGCGGGCTATTGATGTGCATGTTTCAGACCAAACTGTCAGAAACAGAATCTGTCAGAAACATGAGGGTGGCTGAAGGCCCCACGTCCTCTAGTGGGACCTGTACTCACAGCCCAGCATCATGCAGCATGATTGGCATTCGCCAGAGAACCCCAGAATTGGCATGTCCACCACTGGCGCCCAGTTCTCTTTACAGATGAGAGCAGGTTCACACCAAGCACGTGAATTGCATGAAAGAGTCTGGAGACGCCGTGGTGAAGGTTATGCTGCCTGAAACATCATCCAGCCTGATTGATTTGGAGGTGGGTCAGTGATGGTCTGGGGAGGCACATCCTTAGAGGGTCACGGAAACCTCCACATGCTAGCCAATGGTACCCTGACTGCTGTTAGGTACCGGGATGAAATCCTCAGACCCATCGTCAGCCCTTATGCTGGTGCAGTGGACCGTGAGTTCCTCCTGGTACAGGAGAATGCCCAGTATCATGTGACCAGACTGTGTAGGCAGTTCCTGGATGAAGGCATTTATGCCATTGACTGGCCCTCAGGTTCCCCACACCTGAATCCAATTGAGAATCTCTGGGACGTTTTGTATCGGTGCATCCGACGACACCAAGTATCACTACAGACTGTCCAGGAGCTCACTGATGCCCTGGGAGGAGATCCCGTGGGACACCATCTGCCATGTTATCAAGAGCATGCCCAGACGTTGGGAGTGCATGCATGCATGTGGGGCACATTAACACTACTGAGTCACATCATGAGATGCTGCGGAAAACAACCAATTAGAAGAACAATGCAACAGGCCTATGAAACTTCACTTGAAAATATCAAAACCAAAAGCCTTTTGAAACCTTAGGAAAGTGTAGATATTGTATATCCTTAAAGACCTTCACTTTATAAGTATTAGACCTTAGGGAAAATCTGAGAAAGAAAGCCCAAACTTTTGAGAAAGAAAGTCAGGGAAGGACCCTGGTCTAAGGTACTGGGTTGAAATCCTCAGACACATATTCTTCTGTGATATTTATAATATATTTTTCAAATCCATTTCTAATAAATCTTCTTTTGTCCTACATATAAAATGTTTGCTTAAATAAAACGTTCCACCCAAACACAGATTACATTATATTAGCAAAATCTTTGGCCAAACCAGTTTAAGCTCGTGAATGGTGGAGGGGTCGATTCCTTGCTACAGTTAGTGGTGTCATTGCAAACCCAGTTTATCTTGTAGTTACAGTTGACCCTTCATCACATAAATACTTCAAGGAAGATCATTCACAGGTTCATTAAGGCAGACATCCCATCACATTTTAATTGCTGCTCTCTGATGTCCGCAATCTATAAGCAATATCCCAGAAATCATTGTATAGAGTGAGCGAGAGAGAGTTAAGGGCTGAATATCCAATCGCATGCTATGAACTACAAGTACGTACTTCGCAGGTGCTGAGTATGTCCGTTTTTGGGATCGATCAGGACGTACTACTTTGTCATATTATGGGGGGCATTGTGATATTATCAGCTTCCAGGGATTGTATTCAAATCCTTGCAACATGGGGATGTGTACAATCACACTGAAACATAAGGTAATGGTGGGCAGAAGGAGCAGATGTTGAGGTCCTGAGCTGTTGGGGTTAGTATTATTAATTAACTCCCTGAGTCTTCAATCTCCCAGTCTGGTTCAGTACACACAGCCACAATCATGGAGAAGACTGCTGACTTGACAGTTGTCCAGAAGACACTCATTGACAGCCTCCACCAGGAGGGTAAGCTACAGAAGGTCATTGCTGCAAGGGCTGGCTGTTCGCAGAGTGCTGTATCAAAACATATTGATGGAAAGTTGACTGGAAGGGAAAGTGTGGTAGGAAAAGGTGCACAAGCAACAGGGATGACTCCATCCTTGAGAGGATTGTCAAGCAATGCTGATTCAAGAACTTTGGGGAGCTTCACAAGGAGTGAACTGAGGCTGGAGTCAGTGCATCAAGAGCCACTGCATAGACGTGTCCAGGAAATGGGCTACAAGTGGGGCATTCCTAGTGTCAAGTCACTCCTGAAACAGAGACATTGTCAAAAGCGTCTTACTTGTACAAAGGAGAAAAAGGACTGGACTGTTGCTCTGTGGTCCAAAGTCCTTGCTTTAGATTAGAGTACATTTTGCATTTGATTTGGAAATCAAGGACCATGAGTCTGGAGGAAGAGTGAAGAGGCAAAGAATCCAAGTTGCTTAAAGTCCAGTGTGAAGTTTCCACACTCATTGATGATTTTGGGTGCCATGCCATCTGCTGTTGTTGGTCCATTGGGTTTTAGTTAATGCAGCCATCTACCAGGATATTTTTGATTAGATTAGAAGCTACTTTATTGTCATTGAACAGTACAAATACAGTGCAATGAAATGCAGTTTGCGTTTAACCAGAAGTGCAAATAGAGGAGTGCAGAAAAATGTAAAAGTGTATGTACTATATAGTCAATTGGAATGTATAGGTGTGCAATTAATGCAAATGCATTACATATAGCAATTCTAAATGTGCAGTGGAAAATGTACAGGTATGTACAGGTATGACAATGTACAGGTATGAAAATGTACAGGTATAAAAATGTACAGGTATGAAAATGTACAGGTATTGAGATGTACAGCTATGTACTGGTATTTAGTATAATGTGAGATAAATGATTGAGATAAATAGGCAACGGAAATGCTTCCATCTCCTGACAAGCTTTAGCTTCCTTTTCCTGCAAGATGTGGCACCTGCCCACAGCGCCAACTCGACTGGTAACTGGTTTGCTAACTGCTAACGGTATTACTGTGCTTGATTGGCCAGTGAACTCGCCTGACCTGAGGACCATTTAGAATCTATGGGATCTTATAGGAGAAAAATGAGACACCAGACCCAACAACACAGATGAGCTGAAGGCCACTATCAAGGCAACCTGGGCTTCCATAACACCTCAGTGGTGTCACGGGCTGATTGCATCCATGCCACGCCACACTGATGAAGTAATTTGTGCAAAAGGAGCCCCAACCAAGTGCATAAATGAACATAATTAGGAAACCTTTGCAGTGTTTTGATTTAATTACCTGTATAGAGCTCTTCTCAGGTCGACATTTCTGTATTACAAATATTTTATTCTACTATTTTGAGATACTGGATTTTGGATTTCCATGAGCTGTGAGCCATAACCATCAAGATTGAAACAAAAAAGGCCTGAGATGCTTCACTTTATGTGTAATGTATCTAGAATATAAGAAAGTGTCACTTTCTAATTTGAATTGAGATGCACCTATCAGACATGTCTTTAAGTGATTTCAGAAAATTCAGAGTCAAGTCTCAAGTAATTTAAGCACTATATGCGATAGTTATAGTCTATAAGTCCAAAGCAAGTCTTTTCAACTGTGATTTTATGGGCTATTTTAAATCAGCAGTTGATTATCCAGTACACTAATACTGAATTGCCACATTTATTTTATTAAAGCAAGCATGCATTTCATGTTTAATTGAAGTATGATCATATTGAGGCTGGGGCCAGCCTATCCTGTCTACTGATCTCTATGCCATTAGCCAAATTGTCTCACTATTTTACATAGGTTAGCTATGAGCTAACAGCTTTTTGTGTTCTTCATGGTAGTATGTGTTGGCAAGTGTTATTAGCTACTTTAACTAATTCGCTGGCAAAGATTAGAAACAGGCCCAATTCTTGACTTTCAAATTAAAACGCTTGAGCTACCAAACCAGAACATAACTGTGAAGGGAGGTTTTTTCCTTAGGTTTAGCTATTCTATATTTACATTCCAAGGCATGATTCCAATGACTACAAGTCCAAGTCAAGTCTCAAGTCTTTTGAACAGATTGCAAGTCAATTTATTGGTCTGCGTTTTGAGTTACCCTCTCTAGCACCAATACCCCAATTTGTGTGTAGAATATGAGAGAAATAAGCGTGTAGAAAAATATATGAGATTTTCATATAGATTTTCATTTCAACATAAAACACTGTTCTGTTAAGTGTTGATGGTTTTATCTAATGAACAGCTGACTGGATCTTTGAACTGTGCTTTGAACAAACAACATTAATCTGATTCAATAGATCTGAATACTTTTGCTAAGAGTTGTAATATATTCTAAATTGACTGACCAAGTTCATCAAAATCTCCCAAAAATGCTGTTTTCTAGGTTTATTTTCAACAGATGTTCTCAAATTCTTCAGCCAATCCTGAACCCGAGATTAGATGTAGTCAACATGTTTTACTAAAATAATATTCAAATGATTCTTTATCAGGAGCTCAAGTGGTTTTAAGCAACAATATTTTCTATTAAAGATTTGTTGCTAGCAATCATTTTATACAATAACAGTAAACATTTAATACAGTAATTTAAAACCACAACAATAGGTGCAAAATATTTTTTTACATTGTTGGTTCTGTTCTAATCTTTCTATTGGTCAGTGCTGCCCTGAAACCACGGAATACATCTAAATCTAGACCGATAAATGCTGGACCTGAATTCTCATGTAGTCTAAAATGTCACTAACTATTCACCTTTCATTTGAACCAGTGGAGGGTGCTACTCTTTCACAGTTCTGCACGAGTTGACCTACATTATGAACCTTGTGCTTAAAACCCTGAATGCACATTGTAATGTTGCGCTTGACAAAATAAATGAACGTTTCAATTGTTGTAAACTGTTATGGTTAACTGAACCAGGAGTAATCCACATTCAATTCCTGTCTATCGACTTCATTGTGTTCACGATTCATTTTGCAGTAGACTGTGAGACTAATCTATCAAAATAGCATTGTGACCTCAGTTACGACCAGCTGTCAGATCAATAGAATTTAGACCTATAATTCTGCAAATCTGCCTGCACTTGTCAAATGATTCACTTTCCAAGGATCCTAGTGCACTGATGATCTCTGGTTGTACGTTTGCGGATGTTTAGTCATTTTTAATGAAGCTGTGAAGGCTGAATAAATGTGTGGCATAATTGATATATTTGTATCTGGATGGACTCAACAACAAAACACTGACAAAACTGAAAACAAAACATTGAAATGAATCCATTCTGATATTGGTCTTTGGTGAGAGTGGTGCTAGATTGTACTGTGCTGATTTAGCAAAACATGCATTTACCTCAAATGCTTTGAAACAGTCAAACATTCCTCATTAACCTGTGTGTTGCAGTGTGTGTGGTCTGGTGTAAACTGTCCTAGAATGTCCAGCAATAAAAAACAAAAATAAACAATACTTGCTCTCCAGTCTGGCCATAACAGTGTGTGGTTTGGCATTCATGCCGAACTGTAGGTGACACTAGAGCCGATGACATGCAATGGATTGGGAGAAGGGTGAGATGCACTGGGGTTGAGT
>JACXGJ010010792.1:0-14887 GCA_016801105.1 Esox niger
CCTCTCTCTCACTCACCAATCACACCCTCCCTCTTTTCTCTCAGATTCTTTGTCCGTCCTCCCTCCCCCCCCCCCCCCCCCCCCCCCCCCCCCATATCCTGTTTGATTTCAACAATTGTTCCACTCTCTAACATGAAGCAAGAAACAGCCCACTGACATGGCGCTTGACATCGTCCAGGCTCAGAACGGCCCCCCGGTCATTGTTGTTGCTGCGCTTGTGTTTCTTCTTCGAGCACCGACACAGCTTGTACTTCAACACCTGCAAACAAGCAAACACTGTCACAGCCCTTTGAAAAGCTTCAGAGGACCAGGCTCCTGGATGATGGCCAACATTAACGTTTCCCCTTTTAAATACTGACTGTGGGTGAACGTTGATTTTGTTTCTTAAAAACCCACTGTGAATACCAATAGAACATAATGAATATTATAATGGGTACATGATGTGGTCTAAAGGAGATTAATGGCATGCACGTATAAATGATCCCGAATGTCAGTACTGCACAAAATATTGAATTAGATCGTTTTTTCTTATCAAGCGCTCATTAAAATTGATTTTGAGAAAATGTCTTGATATGGACAGAATAAATCATGGGTATATGAACATAGTACACAGATAATAGTCAATAATAAAATACAGTATATAATTTGAAAATAGCCATGTAAATTCCACTATTCCTGGTAGATTTCTGTGTGGAAAACTGACACAAACAACAACATTATTTTACGGTATGTGGCATCTTTAATGTTGCAAGTTTTATGTTGCACGGACTAATACTAAAGGTGATTTGGAGTTTAAAAAACCTTTCCATTTGGATTTAGGTCTAATTTCCATATAAAGTGTTTGGTTTTAAAGGTTTACTTTTAAGTTAGAAGTTGCTTTACTAAATAATGCTAACAACATTGCATGCTATGCTAGCATCACACGCTAATTGTTCCCACAGACTTCCAGTCATTGCACTGGCACTAGTTAGCTACTTGACCCTGGGGATGTGGAAGGAGGGTGTCATTGCCAAAATCATGAGGTAACCCTCTAAGGCCTGCGGATGCCCATCACTCACCGGACCCACTGCCTTGAGGTAATTATGTACATAAAATACATTAAAATACATCGAAGCAGTACAATACCCAGCAGACTATAGCTTGTGCTCCTTGAGGGAGAGGTACAATATGTGAAATGTACATTTGGGATACTCTATGTAGTGGATGATATAGACTATAGGATGTCTTTATCTTAATAAGTGGTCTGACAGTGTAGAAGAGACCTCATCCCCACATGCAGTGTGTACGCCAAGTCCCCTCCAGACAACGGGTTCAAACCCCGCGTCCTCCCCGAGCCAACCACAGCTAGTTTAAATGATGTCAGAATAAAGGATGAAATAAAAGAAAGGTCTGGACTACGAGCATAAAAACTGTTCGAGTGAGTTCGGCTTACCTCATACAGATAGTCAAATAGTTCCAGGATGGTGAGAATACTGGCCCCTATGAAGAGACCCATCTGACCACCAATATCACCTGAATAAACCCACGCAGAAATGGAAATTATGGGTGAAAATACGATATCAGTAATAAACACTTGAGACATCATATCGGCTCCGATTTACGCTTGGGACACTTGATAAATATTATTAACTAGCAGGTACAAAATCAGCACCACTTCAGGTTCCCAGACTGCAATACTCTGAAAATCACTGGGAAGATAATAATTAATGAACTAATTAATGTGAGATTTCTGAACGCCCGGGTGACCTGAAGGAAGGTCACCCGGGCGGGCAGATGTATTGGTTTTAAGATTAATTCAAAGTGTGTGACCATTATCTTTCCATTTACAGCCTAGAATAACTGTAAAAGTTTTAATTAATTTCAGTAAAAATACGAGTTGATTTGCATTTGTTGTATCGTCATGTCAACCGACGACGGCCATTTCCTCACCCAGCAACCCAGCGAACTCGTAGGCTTTCGTCTGCTCAATGGTCTCGTAGTTCAGCGCTTCAAAAAAGATATCCAGAACCAGGATGTTATCACTGTCAACGGAGATGATAGGAAAAAGTCAAGAGAACAGCAACAGAAATATTCATTTAGTGTCTGTCGACCCAAGGACCGATCTATTGATATCTCCTTCAGAACCGGTGAGACACCGGCAGACCCATGAGCACCGGGTCAGATGCAGATTAGGAACCGAGTGGTTTGGACGTTAAATGCCTTGCTCAGCGGCACGAAAAAGGTGACCAATACCCTCTTCGCACCGTGGCATCTTGGAAGTGCTTCAGCTACAACATAGTTGTATTCACTTCATACTGCTGTCTGGATCCTACTAAATGACATGCAATCTCTCTCTTACTGCTGGACCGGGTAAGCGGAGCCTCTTACCCTTGACCCTTGTTAAATATCGTAGTGGTTAGCGACGTGGACTGCTATGCACATGACCAGTGTTTGAACCTCGCCACTTACAAAATAAACCAGGCATTAGGATTCGTTAAAGGATCAATTAAAACTTTGATATCCATACATGATTTGGGGGGAAAAATAGGGTTTTCCATTATTCTCTCGTCTTTTTATCTGATGAAAAAGTAAGTTATTATCACCTATATTGATGTCATTCCCGAATGAAAGAAAAAAAACGAGTGACATGAAATAAAATAGCCTTGGCAGTGTAAAGATCATCTTCAGTCTCACTAGCAATTGCTCAATTCTTATGGTTATTCCAAGTAGAAAGTAAGTAGATACTAGTCAGCCTATCACTGGCTAATAAGCTGTTAAAGCCATACAGTTCATAGCTGCTATTTGTGGTGGAAGTAAACTGAATAATAAACATTAGTCAGTTTAACACAATGCTTAATGGCATCTAGCTAAATATTCAAACTAGGCGTGATGTTATTGCATGACAAAATGATTTAATGTTGAGATGCAATTTTATGATGAGGTAATATGTCCCAATCAGTCCCAATACTGGAATAATAGCTTACTATGTACTAAACAGTACTTCTTCCATCATGCGCGAAGTACATACTTGTATTATGTAGTATGTGAATTAAGATTTTTAGCTTTTGATTTACATAGTAGTTCATATAGCATAGTGGTTGCCTATTCAACTGTCATTGTTTTCTACAGAAACAAACCAGTCATGTAGTGATTCTAAAGTTACAAACCTGCCATGTTTTGACTAATTGGTGTAACAATTGAGGAGTATACCGACATTCAGCACATATGTAGCGAAGTGGCGTAGTGGTTAAAGACACAGCCGGTCATATAGGAGACTTCAGCTTGAAACCAGCGATGGCAACACCATACATACATTCTAATCGTGGGCCGGCTAAACTAGGCTTGCATGACTTTTTTCTTGCTCTATTTTCCTTTTCTCTCCATTTCTTCCACTCTCTCATCTCTCGCTCTTTCTCTAATGTTTCTCTCTTTCATCTATGTTTGTTTCTCACTTCTATCTCCTCTCACTCTCTCTCTCTCTCTCTCTCGCTCTCTCTCTCACACACACACACACATATCTCATCTGTAGAATATTCCACTGGGGATTACAGAACGTCAAAGCATCGGGAACAGACTGGAATATTTCGGTTCTGAATATTTGGAAAGCGTGAGTGTTATATCGAACTACAAGAATCTGCAGGGCAATTGATCTCTTGCATTGTGTCTCAAATGGCATCCTATTATAAATGTTGTAAAATAGTGATGACCTGAGCCCTTTACTCCCTGGTGAAATGTTCTGCACTACATAGGCAAATGTGTGCCATTTGGGACATGGAGTTCCTGTTCTATTCAGCAACGCAACAGTTCTCTTTGACGCTGCTATAGGATGGAAAATAAAAGATAAATGTT
The DNA here is from genome assembly GCA_016801105.1 of Esox niger. NCBI lineage: Eukaryota > Metazoa > Chordata > Actinopteri > Esociformes > Esocidae > Esox > Esox niger. Next base: position 3,829 of record JACXGJ010010792.1, read on the forward strand.
TTAATAGTGGCTTTACCTATACTGAATGGACAATAAAAATGCAGTCAGAAATGATTAATTAAATGAAGGAAGACTTTGTCCGTGTTGATACAGAAAGACAAATTCTGATATGTTTTTGCCCAGATGGTTCTTTTGACCAATCAAAATAACAGCTCTGACAATAACCTAACACTCGACATGAAGCTTTTATCCAGAGCAGTTGAGGAAACTCAAGTGAGGATTCCACACTGTAGTGGTAGTCAAACCCACAATCTTGGCATTGAAAGAGCAATGCTCCACGAAGTGAGCTCCATGTACCGGTGACCTTATACCTCACGTCTGAATGCTTCGAGTGCTGTGGCAACATTCTGCTTCCACAGGGAAACTGAAGCCAGATGGAAGACCAGTGTATCTCTGAAACTAGGATTTAGCTTTGTGCAATCTCCACAGAGGGTGCTCTAAAAACATCTGATGTGTTTGTTCAAAAGATCAACTAGTCAAACGGTTATCGGAATAGAGGGCTTTTGACAGTCTTTAGTATTTTGACAGGCAAATCCCATTTTTTTCGAGTCGGATATTTAAATCAGATATTTAGCTTTGACGATCTGATATGCCAAAAATTGGTCTGCCTGCATAAACATAACCTAAGAAGCCCATAATACAGTAGACATTTTGCTAATATCCGGCTTCACACTGAATGTATAATACAATACCAACATGGTAATAATAATCCAGAGGACAATAATATTCTGCATCACTGAGAACTAAGCAATATGACTAAAGGAAGTTTTTTTGTACAGTGTAGTACGTACTATAGGTTTCATCCAGTCAGCACTGGCTGGACTCAAACGAACCCATTTAAAAAGCCTAATTCAATACCAAGGATAAACTAAAAAAGGTAAAGATGAGCTAAACCAAATACTCAAATTCCTTCTGTGTCCAATGACAACACACATGATGAACAAACCCTCACTGATGCCAATAGTGCCTTGAGATAAACCCAGGACCTTAAAGAATTCTACACTTTGTTTGAGGTGAACATGGAAATTAGATGCAGTCTGTGGCCAATAAGAAAGCATTTTTGTAAATTGCATAATACGTACAATTACTGTCGTACCTCAGATAGCCATGAAATTCCAAGCAGAAAGTCAGTGGGGTTGAGAGGGTACATGACACTGTAACCCATTCTGGGGGACTACTTCTGGCTCTACAGCGCCCGTTTTACCACTGGAGGCCAGAGATCCCATAATGCAGCTTTAAGCAGAAAACATACCAGAAAGATGGACTAATGCCTCTCTGCGGAGACTATTTAGAGAACAAATACAGTTTTTATCTGGTGGTTTTACTAGATACAACAACAACCAGACACTACACGTTGTCAGATAATGTTTACTTCAAGAAGTGAGGGAGAAATAGCTTGTAATTCTGAACCTTCTGGATGTCATATTAACTAACATTATTGCTGCTGTTATAGTAGGTTATGTGACAATTCTACACAGTGAACAACAAGCCATATCATTTTTGTACAAAACAACCATGCCAGCATCATAATGTTAACAAATGTACTTTAAATATTAATGCTGTCATTAGATAAAGTTAGCAGAGTCCATCATAAATAGCTATCAACTTCAGCAATTAGGCATGAGGGAGTGTGTTTTGGTGAAGCCGTGCGAAGTGCCTGGACACAGTGCTCCGTGTATTACCACAAACCCCCGAGATGCCTTAGTGCAATTATAAACCAGAGTAAAAATAGTTGTGATGTCATACCTGTGTAATAAACAACAGTTATCAGCCAATCAGCATTCAGGATTAAAGTGAATAATAAAACATGAGGATATGTCACCTTGTTTATGGACATTCCATGAGAATCACTGGCATAGAATGGCTTGGTCCAAGTGGTCTCTTATTGTGACTAGCTATGGGGCATATGAATGCTAAATGATGATATACGTGTGAATGGGTGATTGTTCCAAAATCATTTATACATTTCTTGGTCAGGGTTTGCTGTTAATCTTTTCTAAATTTCAAATGGCACAGAAAAACCTATGGAGTCCCAAGAATGAAAAAAAAATCAGCAAAAGGTTATCTGATGAGTAAATTACTTAAAAGGATAGTGAAATATGAAAAAGGGTTTCATCTCCTTTGCCTACTATTAGCCAACAAAAGAAATGAATAAATAATTGATTTTACACTTTCATTTATCATTTAAAGGCCCTTCAGAACAGTTTAGCTGACACTGAAGTAGCTGTTCACAGGTCCACCACGCAATGTACCACAGCACGTTCACATTTATGTAATACGTTGAATCTATGGAAAATGCAGAAATGATAAATCCTGTATTAACTTGTGCAAAAGGGCGTCCTGTATCAATTTGTAACATGTTGAGCTGCAATAAGCAGCATTCTCAACCTTCAATCTCCTTATGATGGCCCTCTATCACAAATAACCAAGCAATGGTTATTCAAACTAAAACTGACCAAGCAGGCATAGTGAGTATGACTGTAGATTATTTATGTATGCATGTGTCTGTGTTATAACTGACCATGGCAGGCATAATGAGTATGACTGTACGTGTGTATCTATGCATGTGTCTGTATTATAACTGACCAAGCAGGCATAGTGAGTATGACTGTAGATTATTTATGTATGCATGTGTCTGTATTATAACTGACCATGGCAGGCATAGTGAGTATGACTGTACATGTGTATCTATGCATGTGTCTGTGTTATAACTGCCCATGGCAGGCGTAGTGAGTATGACTGAACGTGTGTATCTATGCATGTGTCTGTGTTATAACTGACCATGGCAGGCGTAGTGAGTATGACTGTACGTGTGTTTGTATGCATGTGTCTGTGTTATAACTGCACTAAGCAGCTTTCTAAACTTGTGTATCAATCTTGACTGTAACCAAAACATTTAAAATGATTTTTAGAGGCACTTCAGTTTTCAAATTAATATATTTCAATTGTATGCACTCAAACCGCTTTAATCCTGAAACAAAATACAATGAATTGGTATTTCAGTCTCTGCAAATGGTCTTGCAAAAATGTATTTTTAGGTAATTGGTACAAGCATAATCAGAGTAGAGATATTTTTCAACATGAAGTTGAAGCAAATACTCTTTTGCTTTCTAGATCTAGGCTTGAACTACTTGGACATAGTGTTATATCTAGACAAAAGAAATCGAATGAAATCACACAGACTGAGATTGTTTGAACATTAGTACACGCTCAGATTGTTTGAACATTAGTACACACTGAGATTGTTTGAATATTAGTACACACTGAGATTGTTTGAACATTAGTACACACTGAGATTGTTTTAACATTAGTACACACGGAGATTGGTTGAACATTAGTACACACTGAGATTGTTTAAACATTAGTACACTCTGAGATTGCTTCCTCCATTAGCACACTCAACGTAATGACGTCACTCCCTACATGACACCAAGCGTCGGACCGTGTGTCAAACCAGGATGTCCACAAACTGACCAACGGTGATCAGTAAGCGTGACTAAATATTTGGTGGGCCTAACTTCATATTCAGGAACACCCGACTTATACCTTATATTGTATATATTGTAAAATATTGTATATTTTATAATATTGTATATTTCAAAATATTCAATAAGATATACCTTATTGTATTTATTACCAGAATATCTCGGAGCGTTTCCACGATTTTGACATTGTTTAAATCACATACATAGGGGGTTTAAACGGTGGTATTAAACGTTTGTTTGAGTTTAAACTACAACTGCTAGTCTGCTTAAAGTAACGAGTAGCAGCGGAGCAGAGTACATTCTCCCGCTGACTCAAGCACTGTTGTCTTCGTTACCACGGTAACACCGTGCCTTTGAAAGAGTATCTAGCGATTTTCTGATCGCTGTTGGGATATTGGCTTTTGACTCGCTCTATTTCCTCAGCTAAAACGCATAAGTCTGTTACAATTTGAGAGTATGAACACAGTGTGGCTACCAAAAAATCACAATAAGACAACGGTTCAAAGTAGATGTATAAAGCTATCTAGCTAAACTCTAGCTATATATAAAAGTAATCTCACTGACATCTAGCGGCTGACTACAATAGTATTAGCCCCAACAGACAGTAGCAGTCGAGTGTTTGTTGCGCACAACAATTAGCCAGTGGATGATCAGATACTGCCCAGGTAGTTCAGACACACCCTTGTAATTATAGTATGACACGAGTACCTTACATGACGAAAATGGGAACTGACACAGGAGGCAAAGATACAATAGATACATTATTTAACTGCTAGGCCTGAGAAAATTGTAAAAGTGAGGTGTTGAAAAATACCAAGGGTGAGTAAATGATAAATGAATTATTTTGTATTTATGTAACTTTTGTTAAATAATAGTAGGCAAAGGGAATTATTAAACACTTATTTATATTTCACTATGCCTTTAAATAATTTACTCATCAAATAACCTTTTAATGACATTTGTAATTCCTGAGACTCCATACAAACTACCACCCGAATTGTTAGAATAATTCATACCACAAGAGGGCAGTACTAGCATGTCTCTTTGACATGTCCCTCTACCTAACATGCTAGCGGCGATCCTTTTGGAATTGTTGTAAAAAGCACGTCCTACCGTAACTACATGGCTACTAGTAAATATTGTAGTTATCATATTGTAGTTCATGACAATGAAAACATTCAATTAACTCTCACAAATCTCTCCCAACCATTTCCAGTTCATAAACACATTTCTGTCAATGTACCGCTGCTAACAGTTTAGCTTCCCCCACTGACAGTTCGCCTGGTCCTACACTGGGCGCAAACTTGCGCTCCTGATTCGCCACACCCCTGCCCTCCTCCACAACGTCCCAACCGTTTGAGCTGTCCAATCAGGAACTAGTTGCTCCATCGACAATGTTCCAAGCTAGCTGTGGAATGAGCTTACTGTGAGCTCTTAACTCTGTTATATTAACATGTACCATCCCATAGCCTGTGACTGTCAAATTAAAACACACTTCAACGAGATAGGTGTCACCAGCGACCCAGTAGGCTTTCCTTTAAAGTATCTCACTCATGCTCTGATTATACTTTATTTCTAGCAAGTGGTTCAAAAGATTCAACTTGTTCAATCATCAACAATTTTTGTTAGGTACTTGGCCAAATCACATTGACCTCTCGGCATGCCATTGGATTCCAGATCAATGAGTGTTTCTGCGTTTACTTACATGGCATACTTACTCATGACAATCTGTGTGTTTGTGTGTATCTGTGTGTGTTGACATCATTTTCTGACAAAACGCTATCTTGCTGCTCTCATTCATATAACAGCTTAATCTGAGATGTCTGGCTCACACACACACACACACACACACACACACACACACACACACATGCACACGCACACGCACACGCACACTTCGCCTCTATATCTGTCACAGCGGCCGGTCACACACTGCTGCACACACACAGATACAGTACACACAGTGAGTAGACATACACACACACACATACACACTCACATTAGACCTCTCTCTTAGGAGACAAATACTCATGCAAATTAATTCCAATTTTCAAATAGACAGAACAGGAGGAAACGACTGGATCAATTTGCTATCCCCTGAGAATTCAGATGATGTCGATGATGAATTAGTCTGAGAACTGACTCCATAATGGATTTCTGTTTTATCTGCCTAAGGTCACATTCGACTGGTATAATGATTTAATCAAACAATTTCACATTCATTATTTTCTCAGTTAGAATTTAAACTTTCGTTCAAACTTGACAGATTGCGTATAGTTACAAATGTTAGGGATCACGCTAAATATGTTTTAAGTGTAACAGTACAGCTTCCTCTATAGCCAAACAATCCTAGATTGGTTGTCATATGCAAAAGGTTAAAAGACATACGGTTTTCACCCCAACAAAGGCAAATAGACCCATGGTCATAATATCACTGACCAGATGGATTTTGTATGCAGCATAACGATACTGGACTAGCTAAAGTTGTTAGTATCGATAGATATTTTTGACTTACTTTGCTAGCTAACCACAAATAGGTCTAAAGCTAAAGCCTTTGTCATCATTGTAATTTCATCGGATTGACCTCAGATGTTATAACTTTAGCTAGCCAGCTAAGATTGCTGTGGAGTCCACCAAATTTCACCTACCCAACGTTCGGCATCGCTAGCAATTTCTGACTGAATTTGTTAATCTATGACAATATGAACATCTGTCTATAAATGACATGGCGAATGGCCTACTTTAGCAATGTCAGGGTGTCAAATGAAATCTCAGATTTCCCCTGCCCCATTTTTCATGATTTGGTTTCGTTCAATAGTCTGGAACAACTTGAAAAATGCAAGAAAAAAGTACTGAAAATATATGACAAAACTCTTAAACTTACGCGATGTATTGCTCAGTCTTGTTGTATTTCTTGGCAAGGTACTTGGCTGAGGCTTTACTTGGGATCTTGACAAAGGACAACTCCTTCCCGAAACGTGTCATGTTGCACGGCGTCTGGCATACACAATAGTCATTATCTCTCTCCACCAGGAAGTCTACGGACACAACAACAGAATACAACCAAATAACCAGGGGGCTGTAGATGGTATGAACGGGCATGCCAAATAAATTGGAGAGTAGCAGAGGTGAACACGCAAGTAAGCAATTTAATGCACACCATATGTGCAGCATTTGAGACAAACAAAGTGAAGTAGCTAGAAGGTTGATTATTTTACTAATGTATTGAATTGGATGTAATTGAAGCACCTACACGGAACAGAGAAACGATGCCATGAATAGTAAAAGGGACAACTTGATGGGACCAAGCAGTGAGATAAACAGACAGCCGGAAAGACAGATCGACACAGACAGGGATGGGAAGCTGAGGCTTTCTGAAATTGTTAGGAAAAGCAGTTCATTGAACACAGTGAAAAGTAGAGACATTTGCTGGTTTACAGTGGCTTTGAAATGTACTCAAACCCCTCACCAAACGGGTAAGTGCACTGAATTCCAAACGCTCCCCTTTTGATACAATGACACTCATATTTGTTCACTTGTTGTGTGCTGAAGCTGATTTGTTGTTGGGAAACGTTGTTAAGGGGAAAAAAGCTGAAATATGTCCCTTGCGTAAGCATTTAACCCCCCCACATTTATTAGAAAATCTTTGGCTTGCTTTCAGAGATACCCGAGTCACTAGACCTTCAGTCCCAAATCTCCTGGGCTTGAGTCTGAGCCGAGCGTAGGCTTGAGTCTGAGCCGAGCCTAGGCTTGAGTCTGTGCCGAGCCTAGGCTTGAGTCTGAGCCGAGCCTAGACTTGAGTCTGAGCCGAGCCTAGGCTTGAGTCTGAGGCGAGCCTAGGCTTGAGTCTGAGCCGAGCCTAGGCTTGAGTCTGAGCCGAGCCTAGACTTGAGTCTGAGCCGAGCCTAGGCTTGAGTCTGAGGCGAGCCTAGGCTTGAGTCTGAGCCGAGCCTAGGCTTGAGTCTGAGCCGAGCCTAGGCTTGAGTCTGTGCAGAGCCTGGGCTTGAGTTTAAGTCTCTATTGTTATATTTGAGTTGAGTCTGACTACCTTCTGGCAGCGATTAAATTACCCATGGTGCATTCATTTAGCCAAACAAAACTTTTCAGTTTCAAAATGTGTAGTGAAATTGAAAAAAACAAAACGGGACAGGGAATAGAAACTCAATTTTGCATCGAAAACGATTAGTCTAGCAGATTAAATAGATTAATCCGAGAAATTATGTGGCCCAAAAAAAATCATGAACATGTTGCCAGTAGTCCAGCCTAGTAATGGAACTGCCAGCATGTTAGGCTTTATGTGTACATTTAAAATGTGTCACGCCAACGTGCTATAGAACACTATTGTACTGTTGTCCTATCGTGTGAACTTTAAGGACTTGTTGAGATTTGCACTGTGTGCACAACGTGTATGACCAGTCAAAAGATGGAGAAGTTCATACCTGCCTGTGACTTGCTGTAGGTTGCCGGGTTCAAATATAGCGACCAAGCTAAAAATCAATCCTGTCAACATGCTTTTGACATAATGTGACCTTGGGGTGAGGCAGGAACGTTACGCTACGGAAATAGCTTCTCCTGTCCCTCTGAATTCACAGAGCCACGCTTGCCTCGATTCAATCACAACCACCGTGCAAAACATTCCAGAAGTGGGAAAGAAATTAAGTCTGTTTAGGAGTTACTTCAATTTGGTCTGCCTTCTAGCTGCCCGGAGTGCTCTAGCAATGCTATTACGCTTTAACTGGGGGTGTTCATGTGGATGTGAGATGGCGCTGATTATTCCACAGGAAGATGTTTTGGCATAACGCATTTCGTCAGGGAGACATGCGGAGTAAGCAAAAAATAAATATCTAAATATTGGTTGCATTCCGAATGGCCTAGTGAAGCTCCCAAAGGGACCAGAGACACACCTTTCCTTTCAGAGTTTCATGCTATTCAGAGTTGTTGTTTCATATATACTGTTATTTGTTACACTGGTATACCATAACCCCTGATATGCCGGCACTTGGAAGGATGTTGCGTGACCCATTGGTACTGTGTAACCAGTCACCCCTCCCACTTGGATACTCTTTGTTGTATATTCTCAGATGTGTTCTGGTCCACCCAGGGGGGTCTCGAGACCCCTTCCCTTTCCCCCCCAGACTCGACAAGGGCCTGTTTTGATGGATCCATCATACGCTCATGTTGACCCATGTTACTCGTCCCCATGTGCCCGTGGTGTCGTCCATCTGTGTGATCTCCTTAATATAGCCGACCCACTCAAAGCAACTGTCTAGATGCTGTTCAAGAAAACTCGAGTTTAAGTCTGAGTCAAAACATTTTGAAAAGGCGAGTCAAAAATACCGTCGGTCCAAGTTATGTCCATTGAAATATCAAGCGCTTCAGGCATAACTCATGTCAGGTCAACATAAATCTGAACAACACAGATCCTAGCAACCTGTTTGTTATTGCATGTTTATTGATGGGTGGCGGGTCCACTTCATAAATGTGTACTGTGAATGTTATTAATCAATTGGTAATTACCAGTCGACTTTGCTTGGGGTTTGAATGCATCATCTACGACTCGGTTTAATAATAACCAGCTTTATAATTTGATAATAACCAGTAACATCTGTCAACGGTTCCATTAAAAACATGCACTTTCTTATAATTAGCTTTGCCATGCAGTTCTACGAACCCAGCCGTCACTCGACTGGTTCAGCTGGTTCCAGATAAAACAGAATGGGTCATGCTCTCGGTTCTGCAGTTCCCATCACGACAGACAGACAGGAGGTTTGACTTACCCAAAGCAGGGTCGGCGCACTCCTTATACTGCTCCGGGGTGCAGTAGGGCGCGTCTCCTGTGGACAAAACGACACAGAGACGGAACAAAATGTCCTGAACCAGGAAGACGGAACAGGAGGATAAAGAACAGGAGGAAGATGAGGAGGAGGAAGAAAAGTTCTAATTAAATTCCTGTCATTACGGCTCTGTGTTTTATATCTCTGGTCTGTCTTGTTTGACTGAAACTCCACCCCCTGACATTTCATTTAATCTCCTAAATGAATTAATTAATTGATTTCATTAATACCGGTTTCCTTTCATTTTCTCAAGATTGTACAAGCCCTTCTCTCTGTGAGTCACCATAACAACGTGATGCCCCAGATACTATGAATTAGCTCCAACCTGTAAGGTCATTTATTATTGTACCCACATTGCCAAATAAAGGAGGGGATTAGTGTCCATCTTCGCTCAGAAACCACTGTCCTGATTGTCACCAAACTTTGGTGCATAAGCATAGTTTTTGTGAATCAATGTCACCTGTTTTGGTGCAAATGAAAGACAACAGGTAACAACAAGACAACCCCGTAAAGGGAATCGTTTTACAGGTGGTGGCCACAGACAATTTCTCTCTCCTTATCCTTCCTGCAAATGAAAGACAACAGGTGCATTGGAGAGGCAACAACAAGACAACCCCGAAAAGGGAATAGTTTTACAGGTGGTGGCCACAGACAATTGCTCTCTCCTTATCCTTCCTGACTGATTCATCTTTAGTTTGGCTAGTGGCCTTCTCACTACAGGCAGCATGAGGCGGTACCTGAAGCCCATTCAGGCTGCACAGGTAGTCCAGCTCCTCCAGGAGGGCACATCCATACGTGCCATTCTCAAGAAGGTTTGCTGTGTCTCCCAGTACAGTCTTAAGTGCATGAAGGAGATACCAGGAGATGGGCCTTTACACGAGGAGAGCAGGACACGGCCGTAGAAGGCCATCATATTTTGTAAGCCTCTGACTTCAACTGTACAACCTGAATGTGATATTTGAAGCTCTCTCACCAAATGAATAGCTAAAGGTTATGACTTGCTATTGTCATATTAACAGGATAAACAAGGTAACAGAGCATTTAATAGAATGTTTAATAGTCAGTGAGGGTGTGAAGTTTCATTTGGAAAGGAAACAAGCAGAAAGTCCAGACGCACATCTCCCGACTTCTCTGTTGGTCTTTTATCTGCTCCAACCTCAGCCCTCAAATGAGGCCAGGATGTGGAAAGGTCCCTCACGCCAAGTTCTGACTCATCCATTCTGTCACTTGTGCTACAGAGAACCATGACCCCGTCACAGACAATACCGTTGAGATATTTCACGGTCGTCTGGATCACTGGGTTGACTTGACATATCGTCAGCTTGAGACTAGAAGGTCCCGGTAGCTCTGTTGCCGGGCCACTGTGGTTGATGTCTGTAACTGCGCTCTGACAGGACCGCAATCTGGAGGAGCTGCGGTGGAGTTTCCAAACGCAGTGGAGTCCGTGGCGCCGAGTCAAGACGACGAGTTAAAGAAGACGGAATAGAAGCTTGACATTGCCTCAGATCTGCTGTCAGTTGTTGTTTTGAAATAGATTTGAATCTAATTTCTCTGATTGGAGGAGCCCATTTCAGATTCGCCAGAACAGCACAATGTGTTGATGAAACACAAAAAGTGCAGAGAAATGCAAGACTGATTGCTGAGACACGTCGTAATTTGAAGGAAAAAGAAAAATACGTTAGTCGCGGAATACAATGGTTAATGCTGGATTTGTCCGAATAATTGCTCTCTCGATTAGTC
>JACXGJ010010793.1:0-21235 GCA_016801105.1 Esox niger
AACATGGCACAGGCTGTTCTGAATGGACGGGTAAAACATGGCACAGGCTGTTCTGACTGGACGGGTAAAACACCATGTCCTCTGTCTTCAGCCAGGACTGGGATTGGTTTCCACTCGTAACACAGCAGGCAGCAATGGCCTCATTTAAATAACGGCTAAAATCATTCAGCCTTTTTTGTCCGGGTTTTTGGTCTGCCACTTGTTTTGCCGTTGTTGTGGTTATTGAGTAAAGCATTTAAAGAATGTGGCCCTCGCTGGACTGTTCTGGAAGAACTGTATTTAGTGCTCTAATGAAGTGCGGTTGTGACCGTTCTGTTCCCATTGTGCAGGTCCGTAATGGCGTTGCCATTGTGCGTCCCCCTGGTCATCATGCCGAGAAGGACGCCGCCTGCGGTTTCTGTTTCTTCAACAGCGCCGCCCTCACCGCCCGCTACGCCCAGTCCATCTCCCAGAAACCACTGCGGGTCCTCATCCTCGACTGGGATGTTCACCATGGCAACGGAACTCAGCACATTTTTGAGGAAGATGATAGGTACATAGACCAGCGTTTTCCATGTAGTGAACACTAATCTAGACCATGGCCTATAGGGAATAGTGCTCACTACTTTTGACCAACAGGGCCCATAGGGAATAGTGTTCACTATTGCTCCTGTTAAATCTACTGTCTTAAGTGTGTTTTCAATCAATATTTGGGGATGAAAATGTGTTTGTTCATTGTTTATTCAACTGATTGTCATTGTCCCAGAATGTTATCTTTCCCCTAGTGGGTGTCCCCTAGTGGGTGTCACCTAATGGGTGTCCCCTGGTGGGTGTCCCCTGGTGGGTGTCCCCTGGTGGGTGTCCCCTGGTGGGTGTCCCCTGGTGGGTGTCTTCTAATGTGCGTCCCCTGGTGGGTATCTCCTGGTGGGTGTCCCCTGGTGGGTGTCCCCTGGTGGGTGTCCCCTGGTGGGTATCTCCTGGTGGGTGTCTCCTGGTGGGTGTCCCCTGGTGGATGTCTTCTAATGTGCGTCTCCTGGTGGGTGTCTTCTAATGTGTGTCCCCTGGTGTCCCTCAGTGTGCTCTACGTGTCCCTGCATCGATACGAGGGCGGGACGTTCTTCCCCTCCTCAGAGGATGCAGACTACAGCAGAGTGGGCCTGGGGAGGGGAGCTGGGTTCAATGTCAACATCCCCTGGAACGGAGCCAAGATGACCGACGCAGAGTATCTAGCCGCCTTCCACTCAGTGGTCATGCCCATCGCCAGAGAGGTAGAGCTGTCTGTCTATCTGTCTCTCAGTCTGCCAGTCTGTCTATCTATCTGTCTCTCAGTCTGCCTGTCTGTCCATCTGTCTGTCTATCAGTCTGCCTGTCAGTCCGTCCGTCAGTTAGAGAAACCTGTCTTTCAGTGCTCATGCCTACCATTGGAGAGTGAAACCGGTCTCGCTGTCCGCCTCATGTTCTCCCTGATCTCGCCCTCTAGTTTAACCCAGGCCTGGTGTTGGTGTCGGCAGGTTTTGATGCCGCCAGAGGAGACCCCCTGGGAGGATACCAGGTGACACCCGAGGGCTATGCCAACCTCACCCATCTCCTGCTGGGGCTGGCGGGCGGCAGAGTCCTGGTGATCCTGGAGGTCAGTCTATCTCCTCAGGAGTTCAAGTCCCACGTGGTGTCGGGGTTATGTGACCTTTGACACAGACTTGCCCATTGACGTCAGAACGGGTGATTGCCGATGAGTGTTCAGCATGTTCTCCTCTTTCCTCCAGGGAGGCTACAACCTGACATCCATCTCTGAGTCCATGTCAGCCTGCACCAGTGTCCTCCTGGGAGACCCGCCGCCACCCCTGCCCTGCCGGTGTCCCCCACACCCCAATGCAGCAGTTAGCATCAACAATGTCATACGCGCCCACGCCCCCTACTGGAGGTCCCTCAGAATACAGCGTGAGTCCTCCGTCCTGAACTCTGAGGTCTTTTGTGGAAGACAAAGTATTGTGTCAACATTTGTAAATGTTTTGGTGTCCAGCATCTGGATTTTGTGACAGAGTTGTGATCTGTGTTTTCTTCCGGGTGTCGTCTTACCCACAGTTCCCGAGTCTCTACGCCTGTCACTGCCCTCCCCCAAACACAGAGGGAAGAGGACGTCTAAAGGCAAAGGAAAGAAATCCCCCAGGCATGGGGACGGCGGCATGGCTAGTCCGGGTCAGGTGACCAGCCCGGGTCAGGTGACCAGCCCGGGTCAGGTGACCAGCCCGGGTCAGGTGACCAGCCCGGGTCAGGTGACCAGCCCGGGTCAGGCAGACTCACCTCAGACAACACGCCTGACTGCGGGTGGGCAGGGCAACCATGACCTGGATGATCTCACTAAAGGACTGGTTTCACTCGACCTCAACCAAACCACCTCAGCCAATCCCAGCCCAGCGTCGGTCGCTGTGGGAGGGGCTAGACAGAAGGGTCCCGGCCCCCCGAAGGGACCTGTTAAGGGGCTGAACAAGGAAGCAGCACCTGTTCGGTACACCCCAGAGATCCTACACCCGGCTCCTGACAACTCAAAGACGCAGGTATGGACCACCTCCCTACTAGCAGCCCGTCCCCTGTAGAGGTCTCTGTCTGACCCGGGAGTCATTAAGGATGCAATCTGTAGGCCTTGAACGCTGTGATTTCAGTGATTCTCATACTTGTGTGAATGTGAGCCGACTGTGTTTGAATAACTAATGTGGCAGAGGCCCTTCTTTTCCAACCACCGGCCGAGACAGAGACAACGGGTTTATTTTCACTCCAGAAGAATGTCAACCTGTTCTCCTGATGACTGACTCAATGAAATACATTATTACCCTCCTAGGCTGTCACCATGGAAATCTCAGACTCGGTTGCCAAGGGAGACCAGGATAGCGGTTCCCCGGAGACGGAGTCTGAAGGGGCGTCTGGGTACACTGAGAAGCCAGTGTTTGAGCTGTTCTGTGGAGGCCAGGATGTGGACGGGGTATGGAGCTTATGATGTTCCTCCTTTCAGATTAGTTATGACCCACTCAGCGAGGGTCATAGGAAAAACTCCTTTTCATTTCCCAGATTTATAATAAACCTTATACACGAACACATACAGTCCCCTTAAATTATTGGAACGGCAAGGCAAATTCCTTTGTTTTTGATGGTCACTAAAGACATTTGGGTTTAAGATCAAAAGATGGGTTTGAGACGAGAGTTCAGATTTTCAGCTTTCATTTCCTGGTATTCACATCTAGATGTGTTAAACAACTTAAGACATATCACCGTTTGTATTAGCTTGTATTAGCAAAATAATGGAAAAAATTATCTTTAAGTAAATAACATTTAATATTTGGTGGCATTACCCTTGCTTGCAATAACTGCCTCAAGACCCATCAACATCAGCAAACTGTTGCATTATTCATTTGTGATGCTATTCCAGTCTTTTACTTCAGCTTCTTTCTGTTCTTGTTTGTTTGTTTGTTTGTTTGTTTCGGGGTGTTTCTACCTTCAGTCTCCTCTTAAATATGTGAAATGCATGCTTCATTGGGTTAAGGTCAGGTGATTGACTTGGCCACTTTTTTCCCCGATGAAATCCTTTGTTTTGTTGGCAGTGTGCTTTGGGTCATTGTCCTGCTGCATGATTAACTTCCTCCTGATTAGTTTCAATGCATTTCTCTGTAAACTGGCAGACAAAATGTTTCACTTCTGAATTCATTCTGCTGCTACCACCTTCAATTACATCATCAATAAATATTAATGAGCCTGTTCCAGAAGCAGCCATGCACACCCAAGCCATGACATTACCTCCACCATGCTTCATAGATGTGCTTGTGTGCTTTGGATCATAAGCAGTTCCATTCTTTCACCAGTTTTTGACCTTTCCATCACTTTGGTAGAGATTAATCTTGGACTCATCAGTCCAGAAGATTGTGTTCCAGAACTTTTGCGGCTCATCTCGGCTCATCTCTGTACTGCAAATTGCAATCTGGCCTTACTGCAGATGAGTGGTTTGCATCTTGTGGTGTGGCCTCTATATTTCTGCTCTCTGAGTCTTCTTCAAACAGTGGATTGTGATACCTTAACCTCTGCACTGTGGAGGCCGTTGGTGATGTCACTTACTGATGTTTTGGGGTTTTTCTCATGATATTTCTGTCATCAACTACTGTTGATTTCCTTGGCCGACCTGTTCGACGTCTGTTTCTCAGTACACCAGTAGTTTCTGTCTTTTTCAGGACATTCCAAATTGTTGTGCTTGCTATGCCCAATGTTTGTCCAATGGCTCTGGTCGATTTTCCTTCATTTCTCAGCTCGACAATGGCTTGCTTCTCTCCCGTAGACAGCTCTCTGGTCTTCATGTTGGTTTATCTTCTTTAACAAGAAAGGTAGTCTTTATAGGTTTAAACCAAGGATGGAAACTTAGACTAGTCATGCAGAGCTATTTAATGTTTGAACAATCAACCTAAAAGGCAACACATGGGCAACAAGAAACATCTGTCAGTCACATGTTCCAATACATTTGCTCACTTGAAAAGTGGGTGGGTTCGAACAAAGGGTGGTATGTCCTGAGTTGTTCAACACCTCTAAATGTGAATACTGTCATGGAAAATCAACCACTCTTAAAACAAATGCACTTCAACTCATGACTTTGGGAATCCAATAGACTTTAATGAAAGTCATACAATAATGACAGACATTAAAGCCATGTCCTTCTGCAGATACACCCCCAACGTTCTGAGTCCAGACCATGGCTTTTAAACAGAACTTTCACACATTATGCCATCTGACTTTGTCTGGTTGGAACCCCCCCCCCCAGGTGGGGTGCGCTCCTTATCTTCTACCTCCCCGATTGCTCGTAATTTGCGACAGCAATTCACAACCTCCTCATGGTTCATACTTGGGTCATGTCGATCACTGTCCACAAAGTAAGTGTTACGTTAAGCTCATGGGCCACACTCAGGTCATCTCTTATCACAAAGTACGCTTTATGATCAGCTCATGGGCCACACTCAGGTCATCTCTTATCACAGAGTACGCTTTATGATCAGCTCATGGGCCACACTCAGGTCATCTCTTATCACAGAGTACGCTTTATGATCAGCTCATGGGCCACACTCAGGTCATCTGTCTGTGTAATTGTCCTATCCCAGAAGTCATTTCCTGTGAGTGTGGATTCCACATTAATATGTTTATAATAAAACTGTTATACATTGCACATTAATAAAAGCTGAAATTCTGGACTCTTGTCTCATAGTTATCTTTTGATCTTAAACCCAAATGTCTTCAGTAAACAACAGAAATAAAGGAATTTCCCTTACCGTTCCAGTACATTTGGAGGGGACTGTATGAACACCCACTAGTTCCTGATATTATAGCAATTTTAAGACTGATATCTTACACCATCTTGGCATTTTTTAAGAGACACATTTTCATCTTGAGTCAGAAATCTTTCCAGACACCAGTTTAGGACATGTTTCTTCTACCTTTTTAAGTGTGTCGTTTCTGCTGTGTTGGTTCCAGGGCACCCTCTACATGGTGGACCCACTGTCCTGGTGTCCACATCTGGACCTGGTGAAGCCTGTTCCTGCCGGAGGGATCGACGTCTTCCTGCCCTGTGAGGACTGTGCGTCTGACGCTGAGAACTGGATCTGCCTCACCTGCTACAAGGTGCTGCTAACGGGATTATGTAAAGATAGGATTCACCTTATCGCTGTCTGACAGTCACAGGCAGTACGGACGTTGTTATCACTCATGATTCCTACATTAAACCTCACATTTTTGTCAATTAGATGAAGACAACATTTACGATTGTGTCCTTTAGACTTTGACTGTGTACGACGACACACAGTTCATTCAGCTTGACATAGCTAGAAGGGACAAACAGAAAACCACTATTAGTAAATACACCTCTGTCAATGGAGGGCCGTCGGTAACGTCACTTCTAGTAGAAAGAAATTGATCCCAGATTTGAGTCTTATCCAATCAGATTTGAGATCCTAATTTGTCTTGGAGGCCAGAGAGTGGCCGAGCGGTGTGTGGGCGTGACTGACCCGTGTTCCCTGGCATGTCAAGGTGTTCTGTGGTCGCTATGTCAACCAGCACATGGTGACCCATGGCTTGGTGTCAGAACATCCTGTGGTACTGAGCTTCGCCGACCTGTCAGTCTGGTGCTACTCCTGTGAGGCCTACGTGCACAATCAGGTGAGAGGAAGGGCGTGTGCGTGTGCGTGGGCGTGTACGTGAGAGAGGGTGTTTATGTGGCTGTGTGGGTCGGGAGTGGGAAGGCTGCTTTCAGAGTGAATTTCAGACCACAGACTTCAACAATGATACAAAACGGAAACTAACCAAGCTGTTTCTCTACAACTAGGTAGCGTTGAAGAGTGTCATGTGTCATTCAGAGATCTGGATCATGGTTCCCTGGATGTTTCATGACAACGTTCCCACCGTTTTTTACAGCGATTGTAACGTTCCTCATGTTTAAATCTCTCATGCCTTTCCTGCTTTGTACCTGTTGTCCAGGCGGTGTTTGAAGCCAAGAACGCTGCTCACTGTGTGAAGTTCGGCGAGGACATGCCCTTCTCCACATAAAGCCAAAAGAGAAGGAGGACACAGAGAGGGTCAATGTGGAAAATGTGTTGAGAAAACGTAAAACATTGAAGGCCGCTGTTCTGGTCTTGGTGCTGTGAAATGTGCCCCCACCTCTGCTTGCTGTGCCTTTAAATCTCTCAGAATGTCAGGAACTTCAGCATCGTCAAGCACAATAATACATATTCATGCCCACAACAGTCAGGCGCTGTGGGACTTTCTCTGTGGTGTTTTTTTACCCACTTTGGTTACAAATTATTGGAGTTTTCTGTGTTTGTCAAATTCTGTCATATCCAAAACACACACACACACACACACACACACACACACACACACACACACACACACTGTTTAACTGTCCTCTATTAGTTTTGATAAAATGTTTGTGACATTTATCACCTTCAAAGTTTTGATCCTCACGAAACTGGTCAGCAGTTTGTATTGACTTTGAATTTATTTGGTGTGTAGGCTGGCCAGGTAAAGAACATTTGGTGTGTCCATCCCCTATTTAATTTATGTGGCGAGTAGGCTGGCCGGGTAAAGAACGTTTGGTGCTTTTGCCCCACACTGTTGACCAGCCAAGGTACTACTGTAAGTACTGTTGAATTTTTCTTGACTTTCTGGATGTAGCAGTCCTCCAACTTCTGTCACTTAAAGCAGTATGTTGTGCAATATAATGATGTTTCTCAGCCTTTATCTTATGCATGTTCGTTTTTTTACTGTGATTTTCATGCTTATTTCTTTCGGTCCAAAGCACAAACTGCCATGTTTTTCTCTATTAACCTATTTTATCACTGAATGTATTCAGATCTTAAAACCTAATATGAAATAAAGGCAAACCTGGTAAACAAACAGCACAAGATTTTTATACTTATTTAATTTAATGGCAAAGTTATGCAACACCCAATGGCACTCTGGTAAAAGGTGATTGTCTTCTTACATTAAAGGATTGCTTTCCTCTGCCTTTATTCCACCTGCCTGTACTTTATCACATTTTTACATGGCGGGCCTTCATTGTTACATAACTTTGATGTATTAAATAAAGTATACAGTAATCTTCTATTTAATGTTCTGGTTGAAAATGTAAAAACAGAACATCAGAAAAAAAGTCACAAAACCTACCACACTGTTCCTCCACTGCCCTTTAACTGCAATACTTTTTAAAGATTTTAAATGAGTAAATTTGTCATTTTTTATTTGTTTTATATCTCAGCTGCATGCTGAGTTGTGTAATTTTACAATTCATCTGCCAAGTTTGCATTTTAATGTATAAAAGTACATCCTTCCTGGGTTTTCGAATGCACTTTATTTTGCAGGATGGAAATAATTAGTTAACAACCATCAAACCACATAGAAACAAAAAGGAAACAATTGGTTAGCAACATGGCAACCACACGTCAATAATAAGAATGTTTCTACAGAAATTATAAAATAATTATAAGGGGAAAAGTTTAACAAGAGGAAAGAAGAAAAACAAGCAAGAAGGGAAAATAATCTCTGCTAAGACTTTACAGATAGTTGCTTTGAAGCAGTCTTTCTGTGTTGTTTGTACTTTTAATCAATATATATGCATATATTCATTGAATGTTTGGTTTTCAATACGTTTAGAGCAAGTGTTCCTCATGCATTTAGAAATATAAGATGCATGTTTTTCTTCAATGAATGCAATATTGTCTTGTAAAGTCTAGTTATTTACATCCTGTAAAAGTGCTAACTTATTTCTGAATAATATTATGGTTGATAATGACTTATTTGGTCACTTTGATCAGTAACGGCCTCAACGACTGGCGGTAATGTAGGATCCTCAGACACGGCCTCAACGACTGGCGGTAATGTAGGATCCTCAGACACGGCCTTAACGACTGGCGGTAATGTAGGATCCTCAGACACGGCCTTAACGACTGGCGGTAATGTAGGATCCTCAGACACGGCCTTAACGACTGGCGGTAATGTAGGGTCCTCAAACACGGCCTCAACAACTGGCGGTAATGTAGGATCCTCAGACACGGCCTCAACGACTGGCGGTAAGGTAGGGTCCCCAGACAGCCTCTGTGATGGTAAAGTAGGGTCCCCAGACAGCCTCTGTGATGGTAATGTAGGGTCCCCAGATGACGCCCTCCCTCAGTCTTTGGGGTCCTTGTCATTCACTGCCTCCTGCTGCAGTACTCTGGGGAGCGTAAACCCCTCCCCCTGCATAGAACCTTTATGGCACACTGTTAATCCCCTCCTCCCTCTGTATCCAAATCCCTCCCTCTCTCCCCCTCCCCTCATCCCTTCATCCTGCCCTGCCTCCCTCCATCCTCCCCCTCTCTCTACACGCTCCCCAGTCCCTCTCTCACTGCTTCCCTCCCTCCATCCTCTCTCTCCGCACGCTCCCCAGTCCCTCTCTCACTGCTTCCCTCTATCATCCTCTCTCTACACGCTCCCCAGTCCCTCTCTCACTGCTTCCCTCCATCATCCTCTCTCTCCACACGCTCTTCGATCCCTTGCTCACTGCTTTCCTCTTTCCGTTTGTGATAGAGAAGACGTCTCTCTGATGCTGATGATTTGGGCCTGTAGACATTGGTGTTAAATCCTCCACCAGAGAAACAGAGAGGTCCTCATTTCAGACGATGTCTTTCTGTTGTGTCGACTGCACCCAGTCTTCAGCATTCCTGAACTAAGCCTGACCTGATTTCTGTTTGCTCGGTCTGCACTGAGGGACTGTCGGCAGCTAGCAGCACAGAGGTGAACCTTTAACTGTATTGCTTCCATGTCATTGAATATTGAAATGTTAGCACAGACGGTCTTTATTCATGTGCTTCTATAAGATGTCCATTGTTTCTGCTGGTTATGGATATATCATGTTTAGTGAGTTGTTGTGTTGTACCGCTCATACTCCGTAGTCCACCTGTCTGTCTGTCTGTCTGTCTGTTCACCAGTCTATACACCTTTCTGTCTACCTGTCTGTCTGGAATACAAATACAAAAAACAGAAACACTTTGCCACCATCGAAAGGCCTTTGCATTTAACTGTGTATTTATGTATGTTTCTATATGTATATAAATATAAATATGTATATATATATATATATATATATATATATATATATATATATATATATATATATACATATACAGTATATGCAGCTCTGAAAAGACCACTGCACCTTTTTTTTCCTTCCCAAAAAAGTAGAATAGGAACGTTTTGAGTGAGGAACAGAAGTGTTTAATTTGCAGAAGTGTTTTAATTCTGTTCCTTACTCAAAACTTTCCTTTTCGACTTTTAGTGCAGCGAAATCAAAATTTCTTCCCGAACTGTATAATATATATATGTATATATTTATATATATGGATAAATGTAAATATTTATGTGTGTATTTGCATGTATACATATACATTACAGAGCTGTAATATATATATATATATGTATATATATATGCATGTATGTTTATCTATATGTATTTGATTGAATATGTTTGTATGTATGTATGTTTGTGCACGTACAGTTGGGCTCATAAGTTTGCATACCCTGGTAGAAATTCGAATATATTTTGTCATTGATTCTGAAAATCTTTTATTTAAGGATAGTGATCATGTCATACAGTTTATTATCACATAATTATTTGGCTTCTTTTGAAATCATAATGATAACAGAAATCACCCAAATGGCCCTGATCAAAAGTTTACACATCCTTGAATGTTTAGCCTTGTTACACACACACAAGGTGACACACACACACATGTAAAAATGGCAAGTTAATGTGAATTTCCCACACCTGTGGCTTTTTAAATTGCAATTAGTGTCTGTGTTTATTTTGTAATGAGTTCATTAGTTCTCATGTGGATGCACTGAGCAGGCTAGATACTGAGCCATGGGGAGCAGAAAAGAACTGTCAAAAGACCTACGTAACAAGGTCATGGAACTTTATAAAAATAGAAAAGGATATAAAACAATATTCAAAGCCTAGCAAATGGCAGTCAGTGCTTTTCAATCTCTTATTGAGAAGTGGAAAATTCTGGGACCTCTTGATACCAAGCCAAGGTCAGCTAAGCCAAGAAAGATTTCAGCCAAAACTGCCAGAAGCATTGTTCAGGATACAAAGAAAAACCGACAGGTAACCTCAGGAGAAATACAGGCTGCTCTGAAAGTCAAGACGGTTGTTTCAAGGAGCACAATACGACGATTATTGGACAAAAATGAGCTGCATGGTCGAGTTTCCAGAAAGAAGCCTTTACTGCACCAATGCCACAAAAAAAACCAGTTACAATATGCCAGGCAACACCTTGACATGCCTCACAGCTTCTGGCAGACTGTAATTTGGAGTGACGAGACCAAAATGGAGCTGTAAATATTTGTGCTTATGGTCACAACCATAAGCGCAATGTTTGGAGGGGGGGTCAACAAGGCCTATAGTGAACAGGATATCATCCCCACTGTGAAACAGGGCGGTGGCTTACTGATGTTTTACGGGGGTGAGAGTGCTAAAAGCAAGGTTAATCTTGTGAAATGTATGGCAAGATGAATGCAGCATGTTACCAGAAAATACTGGCAGCCAATTTGCATTCTTGACCGTAAGCACAAGGCCAAGTTGACCCTCCAGTGGTTACAGCAGAAAAAGGTGAATATTCTGGAGTGGACATCAGTCTCCTGACCTTAATATCGTCAAGCCACTCTGGGGAGATCTCAAACGTGCAGTGACGACCAGAGCCTTTGCATGACCTGGAGGCATTTTGCCAAGACCTACTGGCAGCTATACTACCTCCAAGAATTCGGGGCCTCACCAACAACTATTACTAAAGACGGCACACAGAAATTGATGCCAAAGGGGGCAATACACAATATTAACAGGGGTCAGGTGGTTAACTGGGATCAGATCATTTTTTTCTTTGTTGCCATTTTTTGTTTTTTGATTGTGCCATTCTGTTATGACCTACAGTTGAATGTGAATCCAATAAGAAATAAAAGACGTGTTTTGCCTGCTCACTTCTGTTTTCTTTACAAATGGTAAATACAGCTCTGGAAAAAATTAAGAGACCACTGTACCTTTTTCTTTCACTTCCAAAAAGGTTGATAAGGAACAGAAGCGTTCAAGGTGCACTGGCGTGTTTATTTTTTCCGGAGCTGTTTATTATTAATTCTCCAAGAGTATGCTAACTTTTGAGCACAACTGTATATATATAAATGTATGTGTGTGTTAATGTATGTATCATAGGTCGGTATGTGTTTCTGTATATTATTGTTGGGTTTTGTTGTTCTTGAAATTGTTACCAATCTCTTCTCTGATCCGAGTTGCCGTAGCGATGAGGTGATGAGACTGTACCAATCAGTACGTACTGCTGTGGTTGTCTCCTTCAGTTGCCATGGCGATGACCCCCCATACTGCTGAGGTGGCCCGTCTCTACCAGACTGAGTTTGTCCGGAGTGCCCGTGCAGTGGGCATGCTCTGGGCTGTGTGCACCCTGTGCTTCGCCATCATCGAGGTGGTCATCCTGGTGCAGCCCTCCTGGGTGGGCACCAGCAACATTCAGTACCAGGGAAGAGGACCCATGCCCAAGACCGGAACGCTAGGACTGTTTGAGGTAGGTGTGTGTGTGTGTGTGTGTGTGTGGAACTCTTCACCAGCTTTGAGAATGTTCCGAAATCTTCGGTCCAATCTTTGCTTGATATTTGTTAAGACATGTTTGAAATAACATTAGATTCAATAATATTGTCATTGATCAGGTACAAGTACAGTACAACAAGATGCAGTTAGCGTCTAACCAGAAGTTCTAATGAAAGAGGGCAGAAAATGTAGTGAATCAAGTATTAAGTACAGTGTACTACATTTCCCATGGGCCATGGCGTTGTTGCCTCCAGGTGTGTGTGGAGTCTGATCGGCTAGTCCCTGAGTGCCGCGGTTCTCTGAGCACCCTGACGCCCCTGCCGGCCTTCCACTCCCCGGCCGTGCTGGTCTGCATGTCTCTGACCATGGTCTGGGCCAGTGTTGGATGCCTCTGCCTTTTCCGCTTTTGCAACGCCGCCACTGTCTATAAGATCTGCGCCTGGCTGCAGCTCACTGCAGGTACCGAACAACACGTCCCTTTACTATGAAACTTTAGGAGCCTATTTTCAAAAGTACATTGTTCAGATCTCTTTTCAATATACTGAACTGCTTCAAATTTTATTTCGCTTATCCCAAGCTTCATGTTACATTGGAGATTTTTCCTTGTTTTTCATGTTTTCACTCACAAACTTTTGACTTAATTGCAATTAGACAGCTTAAACTGAAACACCAACAACTATATATGTTAAGCAAATTATTCTACTTGATCAAGGAACATCTATATATTTTGCTGACCTCACAGTATTGAACGTCAGACATGAAGTGGACCAGGTTCACACTGTGTTGTCTTCCTCTGTGCAGGTTTCTGCCTGGTGCTAGCTTGTATGTTGTTCCCTGATTCGTGGGACTGTGCGGACATGCGGGACCTGTGTGGGGAGAGAGTGACCAGTTTTTCCCCAGGGAACTGCTCTATCCACTGGGCCTTTGTCCTGGCCTTGCTGGGGGTCCTGGACGCTGCCATCCTGGCCACTCTGGCCTTTGTGCTGGGCAACCGACAGGATGCATTGCTCCCAGAGGACACCAAAGACGGTGAGTGGAGCACCATGTACTACATTACCCATAAGGCAGTGCATGTCATATCCTGCTCAGGACATCCTCAACTCTCGGATTTGTTCAACCTTTTTTATAAGCCTTTTCGCCGATTTGGGGCCCTCTTAAAAATATAGGTACATGTATGTGTTGAATGGCATGTCTGTTATTAAACACATACTGGAAATCTGGTCTTTTGTACAACTTCTGGTTTAGGAGACTTCAGCTTCTGGCCCATTTAAACAGTTTCAGCTCTGCTTTACCCACTTAGGGAGGTCCCAGTGTGGAGGTCCCAGAGAGGTAGTCCCGGGAGGTAGTCCTGCGGAGGAGGTCCTGGGGAGGAGGTCCCAGAGAGGTAGTCCCGGGAGGTAGTCCTGGGGAGGAGGTCCCAGTGTGGAGGTCCCAGAGAGGTAGTCCCGGGAGGTAGTCCTGGGGAGGAGGTCCTGGGGAGGAGGTCCTGGGGAGGAGGTCCCAGAGAGGTATTCCTGGGAGGTAGTCCTGGGGAGGAGGTCCTGGGGAGGAGGTCCCAGAGAGGTAGTCCCGGGAGGTAGTCCTGGGGAGGAGGTCCCAGTGTGGAGGTCCCAGAGAGGTAGTCCCGGGAGGTAGTCCTGGGGAGGAGGTCCCAGTGTGGAGGTCCCAGAGAGGTAGTCCCGGGAGGTAGTCCTGGGGAGGAGGTCCTGGGGAGGAGGTCCCAGAGAGGTAGTCCTGGGAGGTAGTCCTGGGGAGGAGGTCCTGGGGAGGAGGTCCTGGGGAGGAGGTCCCAGAGAGGTAGTCCTGGGAGGTAGTCCTGGGGAGGAGGTCCATGGGAATAGTTCTAAGGGAAGAGGGTTTCCTAACCTTCTTATCTAATGTTTGTTACTAATAATGGTCAAGGAGTTTGGCGTGTAAGAGTGTATTGTTCTGCTCTCTCCACAGTGACTGGGTTTCTGCTGACTGCATAACCTGAATTGTGAGTTGATCAAACTGGTGAGGCTTTTTAGTTGCTACAATATTTGGTAATACTTCATTCTGAGTGTCCCAAAGTATTTCTGTAGATGCTATAAAATAATCTACTGATTATCAGTAACATTTTGACTATCTACTAACCCCAACACTTTCCCTAACCCTAATGCTAACCCTAACCTTAGCTAACCATTGCTTGTCAACAGATAGTTTGTTGATTTTTGCTATCATTAGAACATCTTCAGATAGAAATGTGGGCTCAAACCAAAATTATTCTTAATGATAATCATTTTATTAGTAGTAATGTGACAATACACACTCCAGTCTGTGTGTAGTGAAGTTTGTATATTTGACACTGTTTGGGTATTCTCAGGAATTTGGGGGAATTTCATGAAAACTTAAATTATTTGAGTCTTACACCTGTTACCCCCCCTCCCTCTCTCCTCTCTCCTGTCTGTCCCCCACTCCATTTAACCCTCTCCCTTTTCTTCCCTCCCCCACCCACAGTCCTCCCATCATATCCTCTATCTTAATCAGCTCAATAAACTAGAAGAACCCAGACTACTCCCCATAAAAAATGACATCCACATCCTGGCTAGGTGGCCCTGCATGGAAACGGTCACCTGGCAACCGTAGCCCTGCTGTTGTGTTCTACTCTGTGAAATGGAGGACAAAAAAACTCCTTAAAGCAACAGAGAGGTTTAGTGAGCAGGGAAAATGGTGACTCACAGCGTCAAATAGAAAACTAATGCCATTGACTTTTTGCTATATGGTCACTTTATTGGCTGGAGTTGATTAATTTAGTGTAGATGAGATCATATTATACATGGCATAGAGATATTTCTAGATATCTACAGATATGGCTCAACATTCAAAGTTTGAAAGCATGTTAATTTTAGCCTTGGAGGATTCTGATAGGTGATATTATTACTTACTTAAGGATGATTGTCTGATCTAATATGACTGAATTTGGACTTATGATACGTAACTGTGGGATGTTGAAAAAGCTGTAACGGGGTTTGCTTTACAAACATTCCATTCACTTTGTGGAATGATATTTCCTTGTTGTAATCATAATAGATATTTATTTTTGGTAAAGCCATTTGTTCATATTCAGCCTAATTATGTGTCATTTGTCAAATGATATTATTGTGCATGTTTGGTTAAAGATGCAAACTGAGACTTTAACAAAAGACCAACAGTAGTTTTAAACCTCCCGTTTTGGGTTGGCTGTGTAATTTGTTTATATGTGCATAACTAATACGTAGAATCACTAGGCCTATCATACCTCAGATAGACATGAAATTCCCAGTTTGAAAGTGTTTGGGTTTGATGGCATGTGTCACATATCATATGAATAACCGTACACAATTTTCGGGGACCCGTTTTGGCCCGACAGAGTCACTTTTAAACCAGTGGACAAAAATACCTGTTTACATCTTTAATGTCTTGAAATATTCTTGTTAACAGTAAATAGGTAATAATACTGTATTTATTTTTTATAACGAATTCCCTGTATTGTCACAAAATTGAAATGCAGGTACTGGTTAGAAAATTGTAGGCCGACCAATCATGTTTTCACATAGGATTTTATTACTGTGATCCACGTTTGCGATAAAATATAGTAGGACAGATATGTATTTTTGTACAAGATTTTCAAACGGCATAAATTGGCAAAGCCACAACAATAATCGGAATCACACTTTATATCCATAGACATGTACGTCACAAGAAAAACAAACACAAAAGAACGTGAGGGAGGGCTGGGCTTGCAGTAAATTGCACATCCAGTATACAGGTGTTTTGCATCACCACGAAGCCACCGGCAAAGCAGCAGGAAAGGAGAACCATGTAATTAGAATCGTCAAATTTCGAAAGCAAGGTAGCGGAAGCCAGGGTTATGTTTAATACATTAACATGGATACGTTCACGACCCCGTAGCCATGGCAGCACAGTAAGAGGGTGTCAGCTGCAGACTAAGTATCAACACCGATTGTTGGTCTGCAAATGCAATAGCTATAAAACTGCGAGTTTAGTCTTTCTATAGACAACTGGAGAGAACAGAGAGCCCACTTGGCAACCACGTGGGATTGAATTCGGAATTCAGAGGCAAATGACTGAAAATACGTAGCATTTTAATTTGAAGTACTAAATGCAAGATCACTAAATGCGAATTACTCCGAGGATCGGGTTGAATGGACATCTTTTTGAGGTGCTGAGCATTTTTCTGTAAGGGAAATCTAAGTCTAACGTTTCAGATGGAATATAGCAACTTCCAAAGCCGTTTTAAGACTCAAATACACTATGAATTTTCCTGAAAAATGATGATCAAGTTAAAACTCTACATCTGTATCACGGTGTCCACGACTGACCAGTTGTTTAAGTAGATAAAGGTTATTTGGTCCCGCATGACCATTGTGCTTACCTGTTTGTGACATAACCATAGAGATGTTACCATAGAGATATACACTATCATACAATGTTCAACGTGAAGTCATATGAATGCTACCATGTTTACTACTGTTAACTTAAGGACTAGAAGTTA
The DNA here is from genome assembly GCA_016801105.1 of Esox niger. Classification (NCBI taxonomy): domain Eukaryota; kingdom Metazoa; phylum Chordata; class Actinopteri; order Esociformes; family Esocidae; genus Esox; species Esox niger. The sequence goes on from JACXGJ010010793.1 coordinate 16,644, forward strand.
CTGTAACTCAGCGTACAATTTAGCGATAATGAGTAGCTACTTCTCGCTTTGTTAACCAAATAAAGACAACTTACTGATAAGAGTGGTGTGGTCATTTTTGTTTTCTAAATCTCTATTAGGCTCGGCACTTCATATCTTTGATAAACGTACCTCTGTTCTATCGGGATATTATGGAGAAGAAGGACGAACCCCAAATCGCATACTATGTAGTATGCCAGATGAGTATGCGAGAAGATAAGTATGTCTCAACCCATAGTACACTGAAAACAGTATGCCAAACGTTCCCGGATGGTCTACTATTTCAGTTTTTTTCGAAGTATGCGTCTGTGCTTGCTTTTTGGGGTAATATAGACCACGACCCCTTGCGCTGAGTCAAAGAGGAGAGTTTTTCATGATTCTCCATGATTTTCCATAAAGTGAAAGTTTATTCTTTGTAAATCTCATCTTAAGTCTCGATAGCAATTGCTAAATTCTTATGACTAATCCTAGTAAGATCCTAGTAGGCCTACTGGCTAATAAGCTACTGAAACGGCCATGGACAAAAGCCATAAAGTTCATATATGCTATTTGTGGTGGAAGAAAACGTTAGTCCGTTTAACACAATGTATAATGATGTCCAGCTAAATATTCCAATTTGGTGTGACGTTAACTCAACAACAAAATCCTCAAATTTTGAGATGCAATTTTATGACGAGGTATTATATCCCAAACAGTCCAAATACTGGCATAGTAGCATACTATCTACCAAACAGTAGGTACTTTACCATCATCGGCGAAGTACGTACTTGTAGTATGTATTATGCGACTTGAGATTTAAACAATATCTGCAACCCAACTATTGTGTTCTGTGGCCACGTGAGATTTTTGGATGAAATGTAGTTAAACTGCATACACCACAATGCAATGCGCTCTTCGGAGAAACTAGCTAGCTATGTTCATTTTATCACTGTGTAGCTTGAATTACCGTAAAATTAAGCTGGTATATATTTTGTCATTCCGATATATATATTTATATATAATATATACGGATGAGTTGTTCTAGACAATAAGTAATCGCTTTACAAGTGTAAAATTTTATAGCGTTTTATCAATCTCCAGCACTAGACATATAGAGCTATGATGCTTTATTATTACACTGTGGGACAATATCGAACAAAATGTGTTTCTGGGGTGGATTACCCTTTCAATAGTGTTTGGGTCGTCTGTCTTTTTTTAGGTGTTGCGGTTTGCTAGGTGTTTTCCTTTGTTAGGTGTTATGGTTGGCTAGGTTATGTATTTCTTGAATTTATGGTTTGTGATGGTTGATGAACGTTTAATTAAGCTACCGAGTCGGACGCAAGGGTCGCTGTTCAGTGCATGACGAACTATTCGATGTGCTTTCATCTTCCAGTTATTTTTTTCGTTGTTAGCATTTCCTTCACAACCTTAACGTAACCAGTCTGAAGTTATACATAGCGCTATACTAAACAATTCGACTGTTTTCACAGAGGTAAATAGGAGTTTTTCTTCCCGGTGAAAACCTTGGATTCTGAAGTGAGGAGAAACATCTGATTCTGAAGAGAACTTATAAACTGTAAATGTAATAGCCCTGCTGTGGACCCTGAACATGAATACAACAGCCTTTTGCATACAGACATGAACAACATTAAGTAAACATTTTATGATGTTAACTCAAACTTCTCACACTTTTCATTGCAGTAACTATGACCCGCTCTTGTCATAGTTGAAAAATAGCCCTGCTCAAATGGGAAGTTATATAATATTCAGAATATAACTAACTACATTAGGGAATTAGGGAATTGCGAAGAACATCTATTGTGAAAATATTTTCTTAACCACTGTGTTTCATATACTTCCCAAAGGAGTCATAAATAAGATCTATGTAAAATAAATAGAAGAGACTGAAGCACTAAGTGAAGGCCCTGGATGGACAGGGAGCCTTGGAACGGGTGATAGGGTTGTTACTGCATTGCTGAGGGGTTATCTCTGTATCTCTCCCTCTGTCAATCGCTCGGTCTCCATCTATCTGTTTATCTCGCTTCTCATCTCGCTTCTCTACTGTGGCAGGTAGTGTAGGATGTGTTGGACCAGCATCTCGGGGTCATAGGTTAGGGTCTGCAGGTCGTAGTTCACGGCCCTCCTCCTACGGCTGGACCTCCCAGCAGGCGGCAGGTCGGTGTCGATCCTTTTCATTCTCTGAAGCCCCACAGCACGGTTGGAGGTTTTGTGGCCGTCCCTCTCTCCCTCTGGCCTTCCGGGGCCTTCCTCCATGTCCCCCAGCCTCTTCACCCTCAGCAGCCCGAGCGGAGGCTCCTGGGAGGGAGGAGTGGGGGAGTCCAGGGAGCGACGGGACCTATGGAGGACTGGGCCTGAGGCTGCTCTTACCCCTCCAGCTGACACAGAGCCCAGGTCTCTCCTCGCCCTGCGGCCGGACGGGCGCTGGGGGTTGTTGGGACTGATGCTGGACAGAATCTTAGCTACCAGGTATCTAGAGGAGGAGACATGGATTAAAAACAATCTACATTTTCCAACAAACATGGAAGCCAACATTGTGTAAATGCATCTAACTAAAAACATTAGCTTTTGATATTCCCCTGCAGCCTTCCCTACCGGAGCGTCTCCTGGTCTGGGTCCTGTCCTCCTGTCTCCAGCCTGCTATCTGCCAGCCTGTTGATGGAGGCAGGAAGACTTTGTGTCCCGGCCTGCTGTCTCTCCTGCCTGTATCTGTTGAGCAGGGCCTGTGTGAGCTGGGGGTCCAGCAGGCTTTGCCACTGAGCTGCAGCCTGGGGTTTTCCCATCCTCATCCCCGGCTCGGTCTCGTCGTAGTCTGGGGGATAGGGCCCCTGGAAGTCCCCTGGCACCTGGTCCTCCTCACTGTCCTCCTCAATGCCGGCGCCTTCGGCCTCATTGAGGAGGCGGAGCAACCCGGCCAGGTACGCCGTTTCCTGATCCCGCCTCTGGTCATTCTCCACCAACTGCTGAAGGGCCTGACCTAAGCCCTGCCCCCTCCACTCCTCTGGTTGATAGAGCAGCTCATTGCCCCCCCGCCGGGTCAGGACGTCTGCGGACTCTCCGGGATATGACATCATCCCAGCCTCGTATGGCAGCGAATCGCGAAGGTCTCTGCGTACTCGCCTGATCCCCCCCCCTGTGGTGTCCAAACCTCGTCCCCCCACTCCCCGGGCAGTGGATAGCGACTGACACACACACACACACAGAAACACACAGAGAGACAGAGTGAGATGCTATAAAAATGTATAGACTCTGGCTCAAACATTCACATCTATAATAAAATTGGTTGAAACGTGTCATTGTGATGTTTACTTAAAATAACTTTGAAAACCTGTGCCTTTATCATGATATACAAACAATCAGTTGAACGAACGTCCAGGACAATAACATTACAACCTGCATCTTTCTGTCTGTTCCTAATGTGTGTGTGTCTGTTCCTAAGGGGTTTGTGTGTGTGTGTCTGTTCCTAAGGGGCGTGTGTGTGTGTGTGTGTGTGTCTGTTCCTAAGGGGTGTGGGTTAGAATTTAGCCTGCGTCTTTCTGTCTGTTCCTAATGTGTGTGTGTGTGTGTGTGTGTTTGTCTGTTCCTAATGTGTGTGTGTGTGTTCCTAATGGGTGTGGGTTAGAATTTAGCCTGCGTCTTTCTGTCTGTTCCTAATGTGTGTGTGTGTGTGTGTGTGTGTGTGTGTGTGTGTGTGGTGTGTGTGTGTGTGTGTGTGTGGTGTGTGTGTGTGTGTGTTTGTGTGTGTGTGTTCCTAATGGGCGTGGGTTAGAAATTAGCCTGCAGCTTTCTGTCTCGGCACGATGCAATATCTGGTCACCATGTGTACTTTATACATTTGTCCCGAGGTTGTGAAGAATTATATAACATAGGACAAAGTGTTGTGTCTGATTTCATTGGGTTTATTTTATGCATCCTATGTTATTTTAAATGAGTAATTGTGCCGAATTTCATCTGAAACATTAGCTGTTGGTATTCCCCTTCTAGCTGCTCCACCACCATGCATCTGAACAGCTCTTTCTCTAGGGGCCTTTGGTCCCCCTTTGTCCTGGAACTCAGCCTCTTGCTCGGTCTAATCTTGCAAACAGCAACTCAGGAGTGACCTCTTTCTCTGCATGACTAAGGACTGACTGCTTGCCAAACAACTGTGCAGGTTTTGCAGTCGTACAGAAAAGGTTCACAGACAGGGGAGTAGTTTGTATGGGCTGTGACCGAATGTTTTAATAATGTTTCGACATGATTTACTCAACTGAGTTTTGTGTCTTATGTAGAGAGGTGTGATTAAAATTCTTTTTTTAAATCCTAGGTTATGATGGAGATATACCGGACCCCAGTTTCATTGTCTTAGCTGTTGAGGAAAACTCTAAACCATTTAATTTACTTCTTAAAGGAGTCAAATCACATCTATGCATAAATATAAATGGAACAGATGAGAACAAACTACAAACCAGCAAACTTTGAGGTTTAGGGAAACCCTTTGTATTACATGATTTGACAACTTAGTTCCCTCCACTCCTGTCTCCCACCTTCTCTTCTAACCCACCCCTCATCTCTCCAACCCCCCCCCCCCCCCCCCCCCC
>JACXGJ010010794.1:0-21141 GCA_016801105.1 Esox niger
ACACACACACACACACACACACACACACACACACACACACACACACACACACACACCAGTCAGGATGTCGTGGAACAAACGGACCAGGCGCAGGCAATTGTGGCAGTCGGTGCTGTCTTTATTTAACATACACAAAGAAACAGAAGACACAGAGCACTTGAAACAATTGATAAAGAAATGAAAACGAAACTCACCAGCGTCTTCAAAGACACCATAACATGGAACAATAACTGACAACTGAGGGAAGCAGAGGAGAAACATTTAAACACATACAAATGGCTTAATTGCGACCTGGTGTGAGTGATAATTGGAGACAAGACAAATGAAGGGGACCTTCATGGCAGTTGGAAAGACGGGAAAAGCGGGAAACGTCGGAGCAGTCCGTCACCTCACCGTCACACCCCATTGAGTTGTTTGGAAGGCATATTGAAAAAATACATTCTGTGGGGTTAATTCATGACTAACATTATCATTGGGCTATTCTGCACAGCACAGTCAAGTTGGCTTTGAGGGAGGGACTTTACTAAGTAACCTTTTTGTCATCCTTTCAGTTTAGCAAATACTGCAAGGTGTGACTCCCACTGTAGACAGAAATCTGACAGGAATTTGCAGTGTTAACTAATAACATTTCCAGTGATTTAGAACTGAGAAGAAATATTCCCTACTTTTCAGCTACTTAATTTCCAAATAACATTACTCAATTAATGGCCATGCGTATAGAAACAAGTATCCAGGCAAGCCTAGTTCAGACCCGGGTCACCCACATGGAAGGCTGTGTCATTAACCATTACACCACAGAGGTGTACATTGGATGGGGGTCAGTATAGCCTCTTGTGTCTGACTAACGTTTCTCATTAAGTTTCCCTCTGCCAAAAATAGCGTCTATGAACTGTATGACGCTTGCCACTGGCCATTCTAACAGCGTTTTAGCCAGTAATAAGCTTTACCAGTATCTACTAACTTACTGGAATAGTCTAGAACTGGCAAGAACGTATTTTTTTCTTTCATGGCATAACAACTTACCTTTTCTTAATGACATTTATACAATAGCTATCAATAAAGGTGACGATAACTAACTTTTTCATCAAATGAAAAGACGAGAGAATCGTGGAATGTACCAGAAATAGTCGCAATACTGTATAATCGTAGTTTCATTGCGGCCGAAAAATAAAATTAATAAATGTCGTTGCTCTCAATAGATTCAAACTTAGGTCTTCCACGTAAGAGGCACTGTCTTTAACCACTACACCACAGCATTATACATTCCAGCAGTTGCTAGACACCATTGAGCATTGTGTTAAACTGACTAATGTTTCTGATTTAAATTACCTCCATCATAGCATCAATGAACTGTATGGCTTTTTCCACTGGTGGTTGTAACAGCTTATTAGCCAGTAAAAGGCTTACTAGTGTCTTCTATCTTCCTAGGAATATTCATAAGAATTGAGCAATTGCTAGCAAAACTGAAGATGAAGTTTTCCATGTCATAAAAATTCATATAACCTTATACAGTTTTAGTTAAGGATTACTATAACGTAACTACTGTATGTTGTGTCCAGCAAATGTTTGTCTATCCTGATCCAAAACACATGCATGGATGCGTACTTCGACCAGAAACAGTCTCAGTTTCAGATTATAATGTAGTTACTGATGGTTTTAGCCAGCAAAGTTTTTGTCTATACAGAATAATTGATAATGAGTACTTCACTATGCCTGGTAGGAGAGTACACAATCAGTCAGTCACTCACTCAGTAAGAGATATTCGCACTTCTTAGACGGCTCAGCTTATGCGGTCCGGCAAAAAGATTGGCACAAAAAATATGGTTCACTGTTCAGCGTAATAATACGTTTTTTATACTCATGGTACATGTTCTGAGACAATATACTCCAGTTTTCAGCCAACCAGCATTCAGGACTGGATCTACCCACATTTACAATGTTCGAAACCATTCTGAAGTAACTTAATCACTTTAATATAAAAACAAATAGACTCAATACTTCAGTTGGCAAAGTAACCCATGTGGACCAGACTGGGTTCACACCCAATCATAATTTGTTTTTCTAATTACTTCTCAAGACTACCTAACGTGGACCTTGCTATTGTATCTCACGATACAGAAACAGCCCTACCTGTACGCATTTGTACAGAAATTCAAATAAAAAAATAATCTAGGAATCTATGTGCTAGAATATTCACCAATCAATACTCCAATCTTACACTACTTTAATATCCATAGAAGGATGAGACAGGATTGCTCTGGCCATCCAGTCTTTTACACAAACTATACAGTTCCAAGTAGCAATACATTGCTAAAAACACTAAGGATGCTCAAAATAATATCTGCACGTTGGTGACATTCTCTTCTAACTGACGGATTTCCAATCCATTATTCCGTCCCGTGAGTTTTTTTCTCGGAAACCTTTACTTTTTTAGTCAGGAGATACTGAACAATACTGTGCTGATTCTGATCTAAGAAGAATGTTATATAAACAAAGACTGAGATTTAAATTTCTTTTTGTATGATTCATTTGTTTTACCATCTGACTTGCTTGGTTTTGGTTGACCTCCAAGCATTTAACCTCCAACTCTACTTTCTCTTTATAAAGAATCAAATGAAATAACTGTTTTAGCAACATTTCCCCCAAACACTCGTAGCCCTATCACTCTAGACAAAATATAAACATTACAATCTGTCAGAGGATGGGATATTTTAGATGCTGCAGAATATCTCCAGCCTGGTTGGTGAGTATGGGTAGAACACAAATAGTTGCACCTTTTGCTCATCTTGCTATTATGCTTATAATCATGCTGGAGAAAAGGGTGAATACGAAGTGCGGAGAAAATCGCAGTTTGGTGATGTAGCAGTTATGTACATAACAACAACGATAACATCGTTAATTTTCGACAAACCATGTTTTTTTCTTCATATGTGTCAGTAACCCCAACTTGTGATTACAAATCCTAGCGATTTCCTTATCTGGAAACACTTCTACATTAGCCCAATGCGCTCTTGCTCTCAATGGGCCTCATCCACCAATATCTTATACTTCCTAAGGCGACTCAAGCAGTTTGGCATGCCTATAAAAACTCTCACCAACTTCAACAGATTCACGATTGAGAGTATATACCCTCTTAAGCTGCATTACTGCCTGGTACAGCAGCTGCTCCGCAGCAGTTCACAAGTCCCTCCAGAGGGTGGTGAAGTCTGCAGAGCGCGTCATTGCCTGCCTTCTCCCCTCTGCGCAAGGCATCTTCCATAAACAATGCCTTAGGAAGGCACGGAATATCATCAAAGACTACAGCTACCCAGGCTATGGCCTTTTCACACTGCTGCCGTCTGGTAGACGCTACCAGAGCATCAGGGCACGTACTTCCAGACTCACAGTTTTTTTTCCTCAGGCCTTATGATTGATTTTGTTGGAGTTGATTTCCTAAATACTATTTACTTGATATTGAAGTGATAAACATCTCTTTTTGTTTTGTGACTCCATAATGCATTTGTATGATCGACCAATGTTGCTCCACTGATGTAAAATATTTAATAACTCTTTTTTTTGTGTTTATATTCCCAATCCATACCTTTTTTAATTGCTGTCTGTTTACATTGTTGTGTAAGTTATGGCGATATTTTTGCTATATTGTTTTGCTTTACATAACTCTTAATTCTTACTATGTACATGTCGTGTGCCGTGTTACAACAACTTAATTGTGCAGGATGCCACTGTGTTATTTGGTGCATTTGATAAGTAAACATTAAACTTGTACTAAGTTTTTCTTCAATTTGTTCTTGAGAGAGATCTTAAGAAAAGTCTACATCAGATTCATGACGTGTTCTTAACTCACAGAATTGTTTGCACCGTTGCTATTATTACTATTATTTCCTTGTAAATTGAAATCGTGTGCCAATTGTTCCTAATTAGCATCTAGGTAATTGACCCGCCAATCCCCCTAAAATGGCAGTAGACTTCAGGGTCATGTGCACACACAAATCACAGAGGCTATATCTGAAATTACTTACTATTATTACGTATTATTTGTCTTTTAACAAAAAATCGACAGTTGTTCCACTTAATCACATCGGAACATGGCCCATGACTTAACAAATTGCAAATTGTGATCAACAGATCTTAATGCATTTCTAATCTTCTTTCCTGTCCAACACAGTAACAACAAATTGTTCTACTGTACAGTAGAGAAGGGCACTCCCTCGAGGCGCAGGTAACGGTGGACTGGTCACTGTGGACAGTGTGAACCCCAGGCTGAAACCCGTTGCTGCTTCCCCTGTGAACAGAACAGTACACTGAAACCATTTGTAGCTTTTAACATGTCAGTTTGATGACACACGCTGTATGCTCTTCACTTCCCCTCTTGACCGGCGGAGTTGTTTCCCAATACTTTCATCCTCCCTCCTCTCGGTGGACCCCTCTCGCCTATACCCTAGACTAGCGACGCTCCCTTCCACAGCTTCCGTTCCTCTCTCCCTTTATAGCGAAGTTCCCACACTTGTTTTTGCTGCATTCTTGGCTTTGAGTTCTCTATATTCATAGAGGGTACTGGGGTAGGCTAACCCTCCTCATCTCAACGCGTTGACTAATAACCAGACAGTGAAACCAAACTTTTCTTGTCTTAGTGCTTTTGAGGTGCACTTAACCAAAAAAATAAATGCAAAATATCAAAAATGTAATTTTTCCCTCCAGAGAGTTATTTTGACCTCACAGCTCATTCACCGCCCTATCTTTTTTTCTCCCACGCTCCAAAATCTATCCTCTTTTAAAGCTCATGATTGACTGGTTAATTTGTCATCATTTCCCACCATTTACACTAGTTTATACTACACAGTATGTACTTCATCCTCACCAGCGAGGTACGTACTGTCAGGGGCACAGGTAAGGATCCAAGCGCGGACTGGGAGCGAGTGAAGGTGAGGCGTCTCACGTACCGGCGGCGAAGGCACAGACGAGCGGTAGGCAGAGTAATCGGGGACGGGCAGATGGTCGGTAAATGAGCGGCTGGCAGAAGTACAGTCAGGGAACGGGCAGAGTAGTTGGGGACAGGCGAGAGATCAGAATACCGGTGGGGAACAGAAGTACAGGCAGGGCTCAGGCAGAATAGTCGGGAACGGGCGATCGGTCGGAACACGGGAAGGCAGGACGAGAGTCTGGAAAACACGAAATGTGGCATGTAAACATGAACCATTGATCTGGCCGGTGACAGGTGTGAGACTTGATGCGCACTGGACCTCAGGCACCCTCTGCTGCGCGCTTGCGGAGGTGGGGATGTGACACATACTTGCTTGTATGTAGTATGTATTATGAGATTCAGACAGAAATTCAAGAGAAAAGTCGAGAAATATGTCAAGAATGCCCAAACCAAAATCTAAAGATGGTGGAACACCGGAATCCAATCCAAAAAACCATCAGAAGTTCTGTGGAGGTACTGCTGCAGGAGGTGAGCAGCAAACGAGTTGTCATATTCAGTACCGTCAGTAGTGGATATAAATAAAATAACAAACAAAATGCTTAGGATGATCGTCTTCCCCGCCAAGTGCCAGTTCGGCCTAACCACTATTGACTTCTTTGGACACCGTGTCACCAAGAATGGGGCGTCTTAGGTGGACTAACGTCCCACGTCACAAACTTCCCACGTCCAATCCCAGTCCCAGAGTTCCTCGGCATGGTGTCCTTTTACCACCGCTTTATCCCCTAGATTGCTCATCTCAAACGTCTCTTGTACACTGCCCTGAAAGGCAGGACCCCCAACCAACCTGTGGACTGGTCAGCAGAAGGAGACAAGGTGTTTGTGGAAGTTAAGGTGGTTTTGGCTAACGTAACCATGCTGGCACACCCCTGGCCCGAGGTCCCAATCGCTATCACCACAGACACTTCGGATTATGCTGTTGTTGCAGGGGCCGTGCACGTGGGGCTTGACTACACCCTCATGGCAGCGGATCAGACCACCAACCTGGGCATGCAGGCTTACAGGACAGCGGTCTCAGGGCTGTGTGTCAAGGACAGAAGGACAGAAGAATATTTCCATCTGCTCTGCAATGCGCAATAAATGCATGTGAAGCCGATCCTGGCGTAGAATAAGAGCCGACGTCTGACTAAGCCACATAGAACAACACAACATAAATCAAAAATTAAAGGTGTGATTAGCATTTCAAGTGGCCAAGTGGGGAACAGAAAGCATCTCAGTACATGCTCTCTTAGTAGAGAAATAATTTTTGCCATTTTAAAATGTCCAAGGCCGCTAGAAGTCAGGAAGTACAATGAAAGAAGAGGAAATCAAAACAAATCCAGACAAGAAGACCTTGAAGAAACAATAGAGCGGAGCATGTATGTGTGTTGTGTGTAGAGATACAGGACATATTGTTTGGGAGGTGTGATTTCTTGGATGAAAAGAAGGAATTGCCTGTATGCTGACAGGAGAATGTGTAAGTGATTTTACATGGTGATATTAGAGTGTCTAAAGAGAGATGAGAGAAAGAGTAGTTGTGGGGAGTAGAGTGTGGATTGTGTGTGAAGAGAATTTAATGTGTGTGTGATACTATGGAGGGTGGAGAACATATGGGAGTAAATGATCATGTTTGGGAGGTTGTGGAGTGAGAGGAGATGTCTACATTGAGACACACCATGTGTGGGGGTGTGTATGGGGTAGTGGAGAAAGTGTAGATGGTTTACATTGAATATCAAAGATACATCATGTGCTGATTAAGATCAACTGCAAATTGTCTCAAATGTGCATAGAATAATTTTGGTAAATATCTCAACATCTGTGACAGTTTTAGCTACTGTAGCAGCATTACGATGTTAGCTACCTAGCATTAGCCACCTTGCATTTGCCACCTAGCTGTAAGTACCTAGCATTAGCCACCTTACGTTAACCCTTATCGTTAGCCACCTAACATTAGCCACATAGCGTTAGCCACCTTACATTATCCCCTTATCATTAGCCACATACTGTTAGCGAATGAGCATTAGCCACATAGCGTTAGCCATCCCGCGTTAGCCACCTAGCCTTGAGCTTGCTAGCCAACTCGGTGACAGCTAAAATCCTCTTCATCATCAGATTAATCAGATGGGAAATCAGAAATAGCGTCACACATCCATGCAGTAGACAAAATGATATGATTGGTGATGTTTATAGCGGCCCCAAGATATATTTCCGTACAGGACTTTTTCTGTCTTTTCCTGACAGACACATTTATGGGCATGTTTCATTTCGTAGCTGTTTGATATTCCATTTGGGATAAATAGACTTCTAAAGTCATAGACCCGCGCACCTCAATTTCATCCCCCAAATTCGGTTTGGGCCATATTGTTTGAGATATCACATTTCCTTATCTAACTTTTAAAGTTAATTCTTCACACCAAATGGCATGCTAATTCATTTAGTGGTCTTCTAGGAGATGTTGTTGAGTTTTTCACCAAATTCAAAATGGAGGAAAATCCAATGGGTGGATTTGAAAGACCTGAGGGATGTTTTTGGTGAGCATGAGAAAGGGCATACTGGGAACTTGGTAGCTTCACTCTACAACCTTCAACCAATCAATCAATCAATCAATCAAATGTATTTTATAAAGCCCTTTTTACATCAGCAGTTCACAAAACACCCGGCCTTAAACCCCAGGGAGCAAACAACAATAGCGATGAACTTCAGTGGCTAGGAAAAACTCCCTAAGAGGGCCAAATTTAGGAAGAAACCTAGAGAGGAACCAGGCGCAGAGGGGTGAACAGTCCTCTTCTGGCTGTGCCGGGTGAACATATTAAGAGTCCAAATTTTAAGAGTTCAATGTATGTGGGCTAAGCCCAGAGTCTATTTAAACCTAGTCCAGATTGGAGGCATAACCGGATGGACAAGGACAGGGGGAGGGGGGGTCAGCAGAGTGGCAGCTGAAATCATTTTCCTGATCTGCAACACAACCAGGAGGACTCTGGAAAGGGACGGCAACGAGTCAAGCCTGGTACTCCGCGGGTGTGGGTTAAAACCTCATGTCCTCCTAAGTTTAAAACGACAGCAAACAGGGAAAATGTAGACCCTACTCCCCCAGCACAATAATATAGCAGCGTAAGACGTTGGGGCTGAGACAGGGGGGTCCAGTGACACTGTGTCCCTATCCGGAGGAGGCCCCGGACAGGGCCCAACAGGCAGGAAATCAATCCACCCACATTGTCAAGCATCAACAAAAGGGACACCCACCAACCGCAACCATCCTGAATGAGGGCCGAGTATTCCCAGCAGAGCACAGCCCAATTGCACAAGTGTGCAACAGAGAGACAACGACAAGCCAGTGACTCCGCCCCCAAATGGCATTGGAGGGAAGGCATCCCAGTGGCGATGAGAGCCCACCTGGCAAGACAACAAGGGTGGACAGTATCAGGCCTTCCTGGTCACCTTCACGCCCCTGGGCCAGACTACACTTAATCATAGACCAGGCTGAAGAGGTGAGTCTTAAGTAGATGCTGGAAGGTTTGCTCTGAGTCTGCATTTCATTTTGATTGGCAAATAATTCCAGAGTAGGGGAGCTCTATGAGAGAAAGCCCTGCCTCCGGCTGTTTGTTTCAAAATGTTAGGTACAATTAAAAGGCATTCATCTTGTGATCTAAGGTTACGTGCAGGTATGTATGGCTGGATCATTTCAGTGAGGTAAGTAGGAGCAAGTCCATGAATTGATTTATAGGTTAACAATAAAACCTTAAAATCAGCCCTAACCCTAATAGGCAGCCAGTGTAGAGAGGCTAGTACTGGAGCAATGTGTTCACATTTTTTTGTTCTAGTTAGGATTCTAGCAGCAGTGTACAGCACTAATTGAAGTGTATGTATTGATTTATTAGGGTAACCGGAAAAAAGAGCATTGCAGTAATCTAATCTTGATGTAACAAAAGCACGGATTAGTTTTTCCGCATCAGTTTTTCGAAGATGAAAATAAGCAATTCTTGAGAAATATTTGATATTTTCATCAAAGGAGAGGTCAGGGTCCAGGGTTACGCCGAAATTTCTTTTGGGGATACAACCATGCAGCCATCGAGGTTCACAGTGAGATCTGCCAATAGAAGTCTTTTTTCTTGGGTCCTAAAATGAGCATTTCTGTTTTTCTTGAGTTTAAAAGCAGGAAGTTCTCTGTCATCCACTTCCTAATCTATGAAACACATGCTTCCCAAGTAGCTAATTTGGGTGTTTCTCCAATCTTCATCGAAATATATAACTATGTGTCATCAGCATAACAATGAAAATTGACATTATGATTTCGGATAACATCTCCAAGAGGCAGCATATATAGTGAGAACAATAAAGGGCCCAGGACCGAGCCTTGAGGAACACCAAAACACAGTTTTGTTTTGTGTTAAGGTATACCATCCACACATATGAACTGATATATTTCAGATAAATAAGATTTAAACCAGGCTAGAACATTCCCACGTAGCCCAATATGGGTTTCCAGTCTCTCTAAGAGAAGGGAGTGATCAATAGTGTCAAAAGCAGCACTAAGATCAAGAAGCAACAGGACGGATGCAGAACCTTTGTCTGAGGCCATTAGAAGGTCATTTGTTACCTTCACAGGTGCAGTCTCAGTACTATGATGGGCTCTGAAACCGGACTGGAGCATTTCATAAGTGTTATTTGTCTTCAGGAAAGCGTTCAGTTGTTTGGAAACACATTTTTCTAAGATTTTTGAGAGGAATGGGAGGTTTGATATTGGCCTATAGTTGTTTAAAGTGTCTGGATCCAGATTGGATTTTTTAAAAAGAAGCTTACTTTCAGCAATTTTTTGTGAGTTTGGTACACATCCGGAGGAAAGGGAGCAATTCGTTATTTTCAACATTGGCTGACCTAGCACCGAAAATAGCTCTTTGAGTAATTTAGTTGGAATTGGGTCTAGTTGACAATTTGTGGGTTTAGAACTCATTACAAATTTAGTGAATGTGTCGAGCGATACGAGATCAAAAAGTTCCAGTGTCCCCATTGACACCTGGTTAGGTAGGTTCAGGACATTCTCAGGACAAATAACATTTTGGGGACTGTAATTACTTGAGGAGTCAGTTATTTGTTATCTAATGGTGATGATCTTTTCATCAAAAAAGTTCATGTAAGTGAAGACCCACTTGTTGAGTGTTGCTTTTTTGTTAACTTTGCAACTGTATCAAAGAGACATTTTTGATTGTTTTTGTTCACCTCAATCAGGTTGGAGAAATACGCTGATCGAGCAGATGTGAGTGCTTTTTGGTATTTAGGTGTGCTGTTTATCCAGGCTAGTCTGAATACTTCCAAATTGGTGGAGAGCCACTTTCGCTCCAATTTTCTGGAGGCTTGCTTTAGTGCTCTAGTATTTTCTGTGTACCAGGGAGCAAGTGTCTTGTTCCTTAATTCTTTTGTTTTAAGTGGTGCAACCATATCTAAAGTATTTCGCAGTGTTAAGTTCAGATCCTGGATTAGATCGTTTTCTGATTTATTTTCTTTGTCACTGATGAGCAAGCTTGGAAGAATATCAAGAAATGTATTTGTATTCCGAGAAGTTATAGTGCGGCTTTTGAAACTATTTTTTTACGGACCGAGTGGACTTCTTGTTTTACGGTATATGTAATAAAACAGTGATCCGATATTCCAGGATTTACGGGAGAAATTATTAGATCTAAAATATCTATTTCTCTGATGATTGTGGCTGTGCGTTGGGCCGGAGACCTGTTGGATGTAACTATTTGAGTCAAATATTGCTTCAAATGGTTTTTGCGGAGGGTCGTTTGACTTTTCCATATGAATATTGAAATCGCAAAAATTTGAATACTATCTGCCATAACTACAAGGTTAGACAAGAATTCTGGAAACTCATTGAGGAACATTGTATATGGCTTGGGCGGCCTGTAAATAGTGGTTATGTAAAACGATTTATCAGCCTGGTTAACTTTCATGAGCAAGACTTCAAAGAATGAAAACCAGTGATGTGTTTAAGGGGAAATTTATATTTACTGTCGTAGATATTAGCAACACCCCCTCCTTTTCGGGATGCACTGGGGATCACAAATATAGCCAGGAGGAGAGGCCTCATTTAGGGCAGTAAATTCATCAGGCTTCAGCTATGTTTCACATAATCCAATAACATCAAGTTTATGATCAGAGAACAATTCATTTAGTGCAATTGCCTTTGGAGCAAGGGACCTAACATTTAGGAGTCCCATTTTGAGATGCGAGGTAATATAGTCATTTTTATTTGTGACCGAGGTGGAGGAAAGTTTTATATTAATAAGGTTGCTATTGTTAGCGCTTCCTTATTTAACGTTTCTCAGCCTGGAACGAGTCACAGTCGCAATAGGCAACACTGTACTAACCACTCTGGCTATGCTATCGGCAGACTCCACTATACTAGCAGGCTGGCTAACAGCCTGCAGACTGTCCTGCACCATATCTCATGGTGAGCCTAGAGAGAGACTCCTGTCAATGTTCCTAGATAAAAGAGCACCACTCCAGCTAGGATGATGTCCGTCTCTCTTCAGCAGATCAGGCCTGACCCTATTTATGGGCGAGTACCAAAAAGAGAGCCAGTTATCTACAAACTCTACCTCCTACAATGGGCAGAACTCTGTTTTCAGCCAGCGGTTGAGTTGGTCAAGTCTGCTGTAGAGCTCGTCTCTACCCCTAGCTGGGAGGGGGCCAGAGACAATTACTTGATGCCGACTACATATTTCTAGCTAGTTTACATGCTGATTCTATGTTCTGCTTCGCAACCTCTGACTGTTTCATCCTAACGTCGTTGGTGCCAACGTGAATAACAATATCTCTGTACTCTCTATACTTGCCAGTTTTAGACTTCGCTAGCACCAACCCTAGATTTGCGGCTTCGTCGGTGGCTCTGCCCCCCGGTAAACAGTATACTGGCTGATTCTTAAGTCTAAAACTGCGGGTAATGGCGTCGCCGATGACTAAAGTTTTCAGTTTTTCCGTGCCACCTGTATAAAATGCCTGTCGATCATTCCCCTCCGAAGACGGCTCGGGTCTTGACTCCGAATCCATTGGGGAAAACCTGTTGAAAATCTCAGTCAGCTCTAGCAGCGACCCAGGTTTAACTGGTTGATGGCATTTCTTCCCAGTTACCAAGAGAAAGTTCTTGCCCGGTTGCGGGAGCTGTGCCAGGGGGCTAACAACACGACCATTTCTTCCTGGTGGCACAGACGCAGTTTTTCCCATTTGTACACTAACATAATCCTTGCCTGACATTTGCGTCTGAAGCTGAGCCTCTAACTCTGCTATCTTTAACTGAAGACGACAGTTCTCCTTCGTGAAATAGCTACAACAAGTGCAGTGAAAAGGCATAATAATGGTACTTAGCTTCGGGTAGGTAACTGCGAACAGCGTACAGCACGTCAACAGTCAGTTCATGAGATCTAAGTTTCATTTTTTCTATATTCAAGTGAATGCTACAGTGCCACCCTGAGGTGTATTGGTATCATGATGGTCCTTTGGACCCGAGCCATATACAATTAGGCAAAGTTTGAAGCGTTTTGAACCAGATGGGACCAAGCAATTGGCCTCTGAATATGGCCCTGGAGAATAATATTAATTAAAGCTGCAAGCAGCATTAGCAGGTTCTGCATTAAGCTATAAGTAGCCAGATAAAACATTTTTCCAATAGGACACACATCCAACTCCTGTCCATAGCTTTTAACAATATTACATATGTGTTTTTTCCTTTTCACTAGTATCCCCAAATGGAAATGTCTTTTATAGAAACTAAACTCCACAACCCTGATCATGTGTACCAAATGTAATCACATTTGACATTGGTCATTTGATGCTATATAAGTAGTGTTTAAAGCGTTTTTCACCAATTCAGAATTGCCAAAAAAAACATTTCCCACAACTTAATGGGTCCACATTGCAAATATGTTCCATGGGAGGAGATTGACTTAAACATCTCTTTTCAAGATTTTATTTTAAATGGGTTAAGCGTGGTGAGCTTGCAAATGTGTAGAATTATAATACCATTATCTTTCTAGATGTGTCTATACATGTGCAAAACCACACCCTGCTTATGTTCATCTGTCCATAGTGTTTTTCACCATACTGGCCTGATTGATATCACTTCTGATGAACATGGTTGATACATGCCAAAATATGATGGGACATGAATTTCGGGACTTAGGTGCCAGAGGAGATGCTTTTCAAGTGTTTTCCACAAATCAAATGGCTGCCAAACCAGTTAATGAGTTACAATAGCAAACAACAGGGCATGCTGACCTGGTTCTTCTTCTATATATGGCAACCATGAACAGTCTAAAGCAAAATATAGTCCTAGTCTAAACAGTCCATTTATTACAGTGAATTAGCAGAATAATGGATAAATCAGGATATGGTAATGAATTAATTCTTAACAGTTCCTTGTGAGGAGGTGCATTTATCTACCTATTTTCAATGCTGTAACGCAAACAGGGTGAGTATGGTGAACTTGCTAATGTGAAAAACCTCAATACTGCCACCGTGTGGTTGATAAAAAAATCCTTGCATATGTACCAAGTTGAGTTATTTTACCATTATCCTTGTAAGAGATGTGCACATTAATGTGCAAATTCATGCCCCTGCACATGTTTATTGGTCAATACCAGCCAAGTTTATGGACCTACTGGCCTGGCTAATCTAACTTTTGAGGACCTTGGTCCCTAGATTCTAAATGCCAAAGAAAAACAATTTATTTCAAATAGTGCAAGTGCAAGACAGATACAAAAAAGCATGTGGAAATTAATTGAATGAAATAACTTAAAAGTCTTAACAGCCAAACATCAAACCTACAGATAGAAGAATTTAAAGGTTTTACACTTGACCGTTCATGCTAAATGTTGCTAAACATTTTATATAACATCTAAGTTTAACATTTTCCTAAGAACTCAATAAATTGCCATGTCTACCAAAATGTTCGTTCTTACCGTCGTATGCAGAGCTAAAACTTTAACAAGCTCTGCATTCTTGCCCTTAAAAATACATTGAAATTGACAAATAAAATTGAAAGCAACATGCTTTATTAAGCAGCGGAGCTTTTCTGACATACCTGTGGAGGTTGGGGGCATAGAAACGGAGTAGTCAATGTTCAATGCTTCCATTGCCAAAGATGCAGCCACAGCTCCAACAGTGTTAGGTGCATCAAGGGGCAGTAACCCTTGAACACCTTGGTGGACACCGGTGGTCAGGGAAGCCGTCCGACTGAAATGAGAGACCTTCCGGGATATGTTATCCCAGAGGACTACGGAGGCGGTTGCAGAGTATCGGCGGACCCGAAGGGCTGCGACCTCTGCAGTGAAAGAGGCAAAACAGCGGGTGTGGGAGGAGTTCGGGGAAGCCATGGAAAAGGACTTTCGGTCGGCACCAAGGTGTGGAAAACTGTCCGCAACCTCAGGAGGGGGAAACGGGGAACCATCCAAGCACTGTACAGTAAGGATGGGACATTGTTGACCGCAACTGAGGAGGTAATTGGGCGATGGAAGGAACACTTTGAGGAACTTCTAAATCCCACTAACATCCTCTATAGTAGAGGCAGAACTGGAGACTGCTGGGGAAGCATCGTCAATGTCCTTGGCAGAAGTCACTGAAGTAGTTAAACAGCTCCATAGTGGCAAAGCTCTGGGGATTGACGAGATTCGTCCAGAAATTTTGAAAGCTTTGGATATGGAGGGGATGTCTAGGATGACACGACTCTTCAACATTGCGTGGGAGATGGAGGTAGTGCCTAAGGATTGGCGGACTGGAGTGGAGGTTCCCCTGTTCAAAAAGGGGGATCAGAGGGTGTGTGCCAATTATAGAGGTATCACACTACTCAGCCTCCCTGGGAAAGTGTTTTCAAAGGTGCTGGAACGGAGGGTTTGGCACATAGTCAAAACTGAGATTGAAGAGGAACAATGCAGATGGTCTTTGCCGACCAGGTCTTTGCTCTTACAAGGTTCCTGGAGGTATCCAGTCTACATGTGTTTTGTAGCTCTGGAGAAGGCGTATGACCGAGTCCCCCGGGAGATACTGTGGGAGGTGCTGCGGGAGTATGGGGTGAGAAGGTCCCTTCTTAGAGCTATCCAATCCCTGTACGTCCAAAGTGAGAGCTGTGTTCAAGTTCTCGGTAAAAAGTCGGAGTCATTCCAGATGGTGGTTGGTCTCCACCAGAGCTGCACTTTGTCACCAATCCTGTTTGTAACGTTTATGGACAGGATATCGAGGCGTAGTCGGAGTGGGGAGGGGTTGCAGTTCGGTGGGCTGTGGATCTAATCACTGCTTTTTGCAGATGATGTGGTCCTGATGGCATTATCAGTCTGTGACCTCCAGCACTCACTGGACCGGTTCGTAGCTGAGTGCAAAGTGGTTGGGATGAGGATTAGCACCTCAAGGCCATGGTTCACAGCAGGAAACTGATGGAGTGCCTCCTCCAGGTAGCGAATGAGGCATTACCCCAGGTAAAGGAGTTCAAGTA
The DNA here is from genome assembly GCA_016801105.1 of Esox niger. Taxonomy (NCBI): domain Eukaryota; kingdom Metazoa; phylum Chordata; class Actinopteri; order Esociformes; family Esocidae; genus Esox; species Esox niger. The sequence goes on from JACXGJ010010794.1 coordinate 15,441, forward strand.
TCTCGTGGTCTTGTTCGTGAGTGAGGGAAAAATGGAGCGGGAGATTGGCTGGAGAATCGGTGCAGTGGGGGTGGTATTGCATTCGCTTTACCGCATCATTGAGACGAAAAGAGAGCTGTGCCGGAAAGCAAAGTTCTCGATTTACCGGTAAATTTTCCTTCCTACCCTCACCTATGGTCATGAGAAAGGAGCCAGTTGGGATTCGGGCATCTACCCCCAGGACGTCTCCCTAGGGAGGTGTTCGAGGCATGTCCAGCTGGGAGGAGACCTCGGGGTAGGCCCAGGACTAGGTGAAGAGATTATATTTCGAAACTGGCCTGGAAACGCCTCGGTATCCCCCAGTCAGAGCTGGCAAATGTAGCTTGGGAAAGGGACGTTTAGAGTCCCCTGCTGGAGCTGCTGCCCCCGCGACTGGATAAGCGGATGAAGATAATGATGAAAATGCTCTATTAACATAAGTTAATCATCTGGGTTAAGTGAATGAACCCACATATACAGATAAGCCTACATTTTGGGCTATAGTGAATTTGTATTTGTCCAATAGGTTTCTTCTGTCTGGAAATGACATAAACAAGTGACAAAACAGGGTAAGACACTGTGCTAGAAATACCAATGAAGTGTTACAGCAGCATAAGATACACATGCTTGATATACATTTCAGTAACGGAACTGTAACAAGTGCAGGTTTAGCTAGTCTAGTTCAGAAGGATTATTTGTCATTTGCAATAACAAGTCATGGCGATGAAATGCTTGGTTTTCCAACTCCCGACAGTGCAGTTAAAAGTTAAAAAAGTTACAGTATTTATAATATAGAAATTAGAAGATAACATAAACAATCAATAATAACACTACAAAAACACGTATCAATAATAACTATACAACTTTACAACCGTAGTGCAATGTGAAAGTGACAGGTGTGTATGAAATTATTGACAGATGAGCATGATATAAAGTGATTGGTGTGCATGGGACTATGGATGGAAGGGACGAGGGGTTCCTGAATTGAGCAGCCTTACGGCCTGATGAAAGAAACGGTCCCATAGCCTGTTAGTTTTGGACGGAATATTCCTGTACATTCTGCCTGATGGCAGCTTGGTAAACAGTCCATGGGATGGGTGTCTGGGGTCTGTAATGATTTGTTTGCTCCTGCTCCTACACCTCTCTGTGTAGAGATCCTGCAGAGATGGCAGGTCAGACCTTGTGATGTGCTCTTCTGTTTTAATCACCCTCTGAAGAGCTTTACGGTCGAGAGCGGTGCAGCTACCATACCAGGCGGTGACACAGCCGAACAGGATACTCTCGATAGTGCATCTGTAGAAGTTGGTGAGTATCCTGGCATCCATGTCAAATCTCCTTAATCGGCGTAGAAAGAAGAGCCGTTTCCTGGCCTCCATCACAATGTTAGAGTAATCAGACCAGGTCAAGTCATCTCTGATGTTGACACCAAGGAACTGGATGTTGTGAACCATCTCTACAGCAGACCCAAATGTAGGATTTTTTATGAATTTATTGGTAAATTATGGTGGAAAATAAATATTTGGTCAATAACAAAAGTTCATCTCAATACTTAAATACCCTTTGTTGGCAATGACAGAGGTCAAACGTTTTCTGTAAGTCTTCAAAAGGTTTTCACACACAGTTGCTGGTATTTTGGCCCATTCCTCCATGCAGATCTCCTCTAGAGCAGTGATGTTTTGGGGCTGTCGCTGGGCAATACGGACTGGGCAACTGGTCAACTCCAAAGATTTTCTATGGGGTTGAAATCTGGTGACTGGCTAGCCCACTCCAGGACCTTGAAATGCTTCTTACGAAGCCACACCTTCATTGCCCGGGCGGTGTGTTTGGGATCATTGTCATGCTGAAAGACCCAGCCACGTTTCATCTTCAGTGCCCTTGCTGCTGGAAGGAGGTTTTCACTCAAAATCTCACGATACATGGCCCCATTCATTCTTTCCTTTACAGATAAGTCGTCCTGGTCCCTTTGCAGAAAAACAGCCCCAAAGCATGTTTCCACCCCCATGCTTCACAGTAGGTATGGTGTTCTTTGGATGCAACTCAGCATTCTCTCTCTTCCAAACACAACGAGTTGAGTTTTTACCAAAAAGTTATATTTTGGAATCATCTGACCATATGACATTCTACCAATCCTCTTCTGGATCATCCAAATGCTCTCTAGCAAACATCAGACGGGCCTGGACATGTACTGGCTTAAGCAGGGGGACACGTCTGGCACTGCAGGATTTGAGTCCCTGGCGGCGTAGTGTGTTACTGATGGTAGCCTTTGTTACTTTGGTCCCAGCTCTCTGCAGGTCTTTCACTAGGTCCTCCCGTGTGTTTCTGGGATTTTTGCAAATCATTTTGACCCCACGGGGTGAGATCTTGCGTGGAGCCCCGGATCGAGGGAGATTATCAGTGGTCTTGTATGTCTTCCACTTTCTTATAATTGCTCCCACAGCTGATTTCTTCACACCAAGCTGCTTACCTATTGCAGATTCTGTCTTCCCAGCCTGGTGCAGGTCTACAACCCCCTAAGGAGTGGCCAAGTACACCCAGGGGTTGGGTACCACTGATATAGACTAACCAAAAACCAGCTAAAAATGAATCCAACATGTTTAAAGGGCCTGGCATTGATCTGCTTGTCACTGTGCGTTGCTTGAGAGTGTGTGAACATAATGCTCTTTACATTCAAGCAATTTTCTAATCCTTTACACAAGCAATACTGCATAAGTCAAGGTCTATTTTATTCATAAACTACCAATATTGACCAAATTTTATTAACAATATTAAAATAAAGTTAATACAAATAAACAACAGCATCTCTGCTTGAAGAAAATAGGTCGCAGCGCATGCCCTCACAAGCCGCCAGTGAAAAGCAGTTGCGCTGCTGGTGGACAGCCACCAGAAATGCAAATTAGCTGATGCAAATTGAGATCAGGAGAAAGCAGCAAAGGCCCGCTGGCTATAGGACATTATATACTCCGGCAGCCCGCCAGCAACTAAAAGCCGGTATGCCACCAGATTGCTCACTGGGGTGGTGAGCTTGCAAAAAGTGCAACTTTGGAGGCTTGTGACAGTGCCACCATGAGGCCGACATGCATGACACTGTGCCAGGAGTTGCGGCCCCTGGCCCTTCCAGAAAAATCTGGGCACCTTCAACCTGTTTTATCTCACAGGAATTTGCTAAGTAATAATGTGCATAATAATAATCATAATAACTCGAGAAGCAAAGTTGCTTTCGTGAATGTAGCGCAAACGGTTCAAAAGTCATTCTTAGTTATATCCTAACGATGCAAATTAGCGATTACACAGTCAATTGTTTATAAACCTGTAATATAATTCTAATTTAGGATAGCTTCAAATCTTTCAAGTTGTTATCAAAGGTTGTTTGAATGTTTATATTACAAAATTAAACATAGTATCAAAAATATGAATAAAAGCAACTCAAATATGGCTAGTCTAAGAATCTTGGCGTTGGTTTGGGCATGTTAGCTTAAACATTGTAGGAGGAGATGTGTCTAGAAATTTTGATTAGGTTCTCATTCAAACACATCTTTATTTATGCAATATTTGAATGTTTATAGTTACAAAAGTAAACAGTGTCAAAATCTGAACACAAGCAACTCAAACTGAGCCAAATTGAACATCTAGGCCTTGGTTTGGGCTTATTAGCTTAAAAGATGTAGGAAGATTTTTCAAATCTTTTTTACCATTCAAGTCAATGAACACTTTCCCCGCACTGGCATACATTAGTGGCTTATTTAAATATTGATATTGTTCAAAAAGTATAAAAGTTGTCAAAAAGATCTGCTCAAGCAACCCGAGTTAGAGCAACCTGAGTTAGAGCATTGCCTTCGGCAAACACACCTCATGAACCGGAACAAACACAATAGAGTTTCACCAGTGAACTGCTGAAACCCTAATAATAATAATAATAAAACGAACAAAGTAATTGGCCAAATTCATTGCTCCCTAATGAAACTAAAATATTTATCAGAGACAAAGCATGGGCCCCCCAACCACTGCGGGCCCTGGTGCAGCTGCACCCCCGATAGCTACACCAGCAATGTTTTCCCATTCTTGCTTAATATAAGATTGCAGCTGTTCAGTAGTTCAGGGTCTCCTTTGTCATTATTTTTTTTTCCTAATGTGCCAAATGTTTTCAATGGGTGACAGGTCTGGACTCCAGGCAGGCCAGTTTAGCATCTGGACTATTTTACTATGAAGTCACGCTGTTGTAATATGTCCAGAATGTTGTTTGGCATTGTCTTGCTGAATTAAGCAAGGTCTTCCCTGAAAAAGATGTCTGGATGGCAGTATGTTACTCCAAAACCTTTACATACAGTATTGCCCAGCATTAATGTTTCACTCCTAAAGCACCCCCATACCATCACAGATGCTGACTTTGATCTGTGTGCTGATAAAGAGCCGGAGGGTTCCTCTCCTCTTTAGTCTGGAGGACGTGGAGTCCATGATTCCTAAAATTATTAGAAATGTGAATTTGACGCTTCACCTCAATCCATCTTAAATGAGCTTTGTCCCAGAGAAGGCAACAAACTGTGTTCAAAGTTCTGAAAGACTCATCCTCTCTGGGATGCTGTGTTTATACCCAATCATGTTAATGACCTGTTGCCAATTAACCTAATTAGTTATGAGCTCTTCCACCAGATTTTATTTATTTCCGCATTACACAACTTTTCCAGTCTTTTGTTGCCCCTTTCCCAGCTTTTTTCAAACGTCTTGCTGGCATCAAAGTGGGTATATTCCTTTTCAAGAAACTATAACGTTTCTCAGTTTCAACATTTGATGTGTTGTCTTAGTGCATATTTTCAAATGAATATAGGGTTTAAATGACATTGCATTCTGTTTGTCAGGGATGCAGGTAAGAACCCAAGCGCGGACTGGAGAGGTAAGAGGAAGAGACAGACGGTGCGGTCGAGGACGGGAGGCAAGGCGTCTCACGAACCGAGGGTGTGGGCACTGATGAGTAGCAGGCAGAGTAGTCGGGGACGGGCGGATGGTCGATACACAAGCAGGCGGCAGAAGCACAGTCAGGGAACAGGCAGAGTAGTCAGGGACAGGCAAGGGATCGCAATTCCGGCGGAGAACAGACGTACAGGCAGGGCTCAGGCAGAGTAGTCGGGGACAGGCGATAAGTCGGTACACGGAAGGTCTGTTCGGGGAGATTGCGAGATGTGGAATGCTAGCGTAAACCATTGATCCGGCAGGGGAGAAGTGGTAGGGAGTTGTATTTGTATGGGTGGTGATGAGGAGAATAGGGACAGGTGTGTGATGAGGTGATTGGAAGCAGGTGTGTGATTAGGTGCTCACTGACTCAGGAACGCGGGCGCCCTCTGCTGCGCGCTCGCGGCGGCTGGGACGTGACAGTACCCCCCCCCCGACGTACGCCCCCAGGCGGACCTGCACCTTAAGGGACGGAGGAAGCTTCAGCCGGACCGCCACAGGGTTGACGACGCAGTCCACCACGAAGGGGCCAATAAACCAGGGGGAGAGCTTACGGGACTCGGTCCGGAGGGGCAGGTCCTTGGTGGACAACCACACCTTATCACCCACGGAGTAGGTCGGGGCCGGCACACGGCGGCGGTTGGCACTCGCACGGTAGGTCCCGGCAGAACGGAGGAGCGAGGCCCTGGCACGGTGCCAGGTGCGGTGGCAGCGGCGGATGTGTGCCTGGACAGAGGGA
>JACXGJ010010795.1:0-12747 GCA_016801105.1 Esox niger
ACACACACACACACACACACACACACACACACACACACACACACACACTCCATGGGCACACGGTCTCTATACACCCGTGTACAGTTTGGTCCAGAAATAATTGGGCCCCATATGGGCTTGAAGTATAGCCTCATCTTTAATTTGAGGGTAATCCAATCCAAATTGGAGGAATGTTTTAGGAATCACAGCTCTTTAATATGTAGCCTGTTCTCTTTCAGTTGCGTTGTCATCATTAAACAGGTTAAAGGTCTGGAGCTGATTCCAGGTGTGACATTCACATTTGGAAGTTGTTGCTGTGAACCCACAACATGCTGTCAAAGGAGCTCACAGTGCAAGTGAAACAGGCCATCCTTAGGCCGCATCCTTAGGCTGAATAATCCATCAGAGATAGCAGGAACATTAGGAGTGGCCAAATCACCAGTTTGGTACATTCTGTGGCCAAGATACCAGGCAAGCCTATTTCAGCCGGCCCGCAATTTAAAGTGCTGATCGTTGATGCCCTCCCTGGATCGGAACCGGGTCGCCTACATATGAGACGGTCTTCAACCACTACGCCATGGAGCAATATATCTGCTGAGATTTGGTATAACGTTTCAACATTGGATCATTTAGATCACGCCCTGTTTCAATATTTTGGTGATGTCCGTGCATTCCAGACTTCAAGCAGTCATTCCCTGCTAAGGTTTCTTGACAAAATATAAAACTATTTTTTTATTTATGATTGTGGTAATTAGCCGAATTACATGTGAGCCCCTGAAATAAGGGGACTGTGTATGGAATTGGTTGCAATTCCTTAGGGTTTTATGCAATATTTTTTGTTCAACCTCTTGAATGGCTGCACTACGATGGCATCTTGGTTGATTTCTTTCAAATCTCTTGTGATGGTGAGCAGGCACTGACCCAGTTTTATGAAAATTGGGTCAGTGTCCAAATGTTTCTAAACCTAACTGTATGTATAAACATCCTATTGTGTTTTAATGTTTTTTCTTCAACCTTCAACACAATCAGCTCTAATGTTTGTAAACTGAGCATACTTCAGGACTGTTGGCTACATCAAAACAAGTCATTCAAGAATGCTTTTTTTCTTCCTGGGGAGGATGAAAATTAACACTCGCTTTTAGATGGGCGCTTATACTAAAGGGCTCAAATGTAAATGTGTCCCTGGGAGATGTTTAAGTACCACTGGTTTAGTGGCTGTGGGGGGGGGGGGGATTTGTGGATCAGAATCTAATCTCTCAGGCTACATGATAACAATAGATCTCTCTGGGTCAATTACAGTAGATCACAATGTATTGCATGTAAAGGTTTGACCTGGAGACATCCGAAACGAGCTGATGGCAGTTGAGTGGAGCATTTAAATGGGTCATGAGAGAGCTGATTGGTGTTTAAGCTGACTGTCAGTTTGGCTGAATGGGTTTAATATAACATGATGAGAGAACTGTTCTGACCCTATGGATTACATGTGAAAGGCTCATTAATGACTGAATTCTGTTTAGGTTAAAGCTCTGTAAGTCAAAATGGTTGAGCTAAGCCCAGTGACTCACTGTCTGACTGCTTGGCCGGCTGGCTGGGGGTGTGTGGCTGGCTGGGTGTGTGGCTGGCTGGGTGTGTGGCTGGCTGGCTGGGTGTGTGTGGCTGGCTGGGTGTGTGTGTGGCTGGCTGGCTGGGTGTGTGTGGCTGGCTGGCTGGGTGTGGGTGGCTGGGTGCAAGATGACCCTCGTCTTCAGCTGTCTGAGATATCAGCCGTCACTCTTCCTGAGTGTCACAGGGTCAGATTTGTTCCTGTGAATGAGTGGTGGTGACAATCTAGTGTGGTACCAGGCTAGACTGTGTGGTGCTGTGCGATGGTACCAGGCTAGGCTGGGTGGTGCCGTGGGATGGTACCAGGCTAGGCTGGGTGGTGCCGTGGGGCAGCGCCAAGCTAGGATTATTGGTGCCACGGGGCGGCGCCAAGCTAGGATTGTTGGTGCCGTAGGGCGGTGCCAGACTAGTGTGGGTGGTGCTGACTGGCAGTGCCAGGTTGTGGTGGGTCGGCTATTGTTAGCCTGGGCTGGGCGGTGCCATGGGCTGGGCGGTGCCATGGGCTGGGCGGTGCCATGGGGTTGTGCCAGTATGGGGTGGGTGGAGCTGTGCCAGCCTGGCATGGGTGGAGCTGTGCGGCAGTGCCAGTCTGTAGCTGTTGCTGCTGTCTTCCCATCAGTGCCCCAGTACAGACAGTCCAGTGTGTCAGTGTTAATGTGCCTGCGGAGCTCCAGGGAAGGGTAGGCCTCGCCACAACTCAACACAATGGCGCTCCTGTCTGCCCCCCCATCAATCTGACGCTTATCTACATCCACTGTGGCAGACCAAACGCTTTCTTTGTTTTTGTGTGTGAGACGGAAAAGGTGTGTGCTTTGTGTGTGTGTGTCTTATAGTTGCCGTTTTCCTGTTTCCGGGCCTGACAGGCCAGATTCTTAGGCAGCAGCAACCGTGTGGGTTACCCGGGTAACTAGGCATGAACACTGCCTCAATACAGCTCTGACACAGAAAGATAGAGCTCTCAGTGCTCTAATCTATACAGCTCTGACACAGAAAGATAGAGCTCTCAGTGCTCTATCCATCTATACAGCTCTGGCACAGAAAGATAGAGCTCTCAGTGCTCTATCCATCTATACAGCTCTGGCACAGAAAGATAGAGCTCTCAGTGCTCTATCCATCTATACAGCTCTGACACAGAAAGATAGTGCTCTCAGTGCTCTATCCATCTATACAGCTCTGACACAGAAAGATAGTGCTCTCAGTGCTCTATCCATCTATACAGCTCTGACACAGAAAGATAGAGCTATCTGCACTCTGTCACTTTTGTGATTCTATACACACACTCACACACCATGCTTTTATGATTTTTCAGGATAACCTTAATGTCTATCCCAAAATCTAACCCTAACCCAATGAAAGTCATGACAAAGCACAACCTTTTCAACATTTATCTTTTTAAATTGTGAAACCTTAGAAACTAACCCCAGACTTTTATTCTAACCCTAAACCCAATTCTACATTTGAACCTTAGCTGTGATTATCCATATCTTGGTGACGACCCACCCCCTGCAGAGCCCCAATTATAAGGATTTTGTTCCCCCGTATTGTAAAACGTGTACACACACACACACACACACACACACACACACACACACACACACTGACACTGTTTTGGTTTTCCAGAATGATGGAGAGTCCTGGACAGTCCAGGATGCCCCAGCAACCTGTCAAACACAGCTGCACCTGCTGATGTCTGTCTCTCTGTCTGTCTCTACCGCTCTCCTTCTCTGTCTCTCTTTCTGTCTGTCTCTTTCTGACTCTCTCTGTCTCTCTCAGAGAGGTAATCAAGGGAGAAGGGTGCATTTATCTTGCTGAAATGTTTTATTTGCCCAAGCTAATTTGTCAGTTTGGTTGACAAGGAGTAACTGAGTCTGGGTGTTGGGGACTACAGGGGGTTGATCTATGCGCACCTTAGGGTTGAGTTTGAGTTTTATAAACTGATTGGCTGTGAAGACTTGGTTTGAGTATTATAAACTGATTGGCTGTGAAGACTTGGTTTGAGTATTATAAACTGATTGGCTGTGAAGACTTGGTTTGAGTTTTATAAACTGATTGGCTGTGAAGACTTGGTTTGAGTTTTATAAACTGATTGGCTGTGAAGACTTGGTTTGAGTTTTATAAACTGATTGGCTGTGAAGACTTGGTTTGAGTATTATAAACTGATTGGCTGTGAAGACTTGGTTTCAGTTTTATAAACTGATTGGCTGTGAAGACTTGGTTTCAGTTTTATAAACTGATTGGCTGTGAAGACTTGGTTTCAGTTTTATAAACTGATTGGCTGTGAAGACTTGGTTTGAGTATTATAAACTGATTGGCTGTGAAGACTTGGTTTGAGTATTATAAACTGATTGGCTGTGAAGACTTGGTTTGAGTTTTATAAACTGATTGGCTGTGAAGACTTGGTTTGAGTATTATAAACTGATTGGCTGGGAAGACTTGGTTTCAGTTTTATAAACTGATTGGCTGTGAAGACTTGGTTTGAGAGGTTTGGGGACTTGTCTGTGTGGTTGGACCGGAGGGTTTTGAGGTCCGATTGTAATTGCTGTTGAGCTATGTGTTTGTATATGGTGTCAGGTGTATTTGTAAAGTTTGTAATAGCACACTGTGTGTTTTTGTGGGGGATGGGGTGTGTGTGCGCTGGGGGTGTGTAGATCTCTTGCGACGTAAAAAAAATCTGTCTCTGTCTGTTGTTATCTGATTCTGTACTTGGTTCCTCACTTCCCTACCACATGTTTATCTTCCTCTGCTAGTCTCATAACACACAGCACACGTACCCACCCGCCATATGCACAAACATGCGCACACACACACACACACACACACACACACGCACGCGCACACAGTCCACTATTACTAAACCATTTTATCTCAATAACCTAATCTTTCTATCCCTACTTAATGTTCCCCATCCTGCCTAACCAATGATGCCTGAAATTAACCTAGCACTAATGCTTAACCCTGTTTGTTAGTCTAACCCAAAACCTGCCCCCTAAGCTGTAAAGTGTATTTTTCTTGTGGGGATGTCAAAAGGTCCTAATAGGGCTAGATGTTTTGTTTTCCCATCCTTGTGAGGACACGGACAGGCAGACAGGCAGACAGGCAGACAGGCAGGCAGGCAGACATCCTACGCATGTGCATACTGTATGTATCTGTATATGTATATATCTATGTATGTTTGTTTTTAAATGTTGTATATCCAGACATTTGGGGAGTGACCTGAATTATTCAAAGGTTCCTGTGTGTTCTGCTGACAGCTCCTCCTGCAGACGGGGAGTTTGCCAAACCCTGCCGAGACAGGACCGTGCCGAGACAGGACCGTGCCGAGACAGGACCGTGCCGAGACAGGACCGTGCCTAGACAGGACCGTGCCTAGACAGGACCGTGCCTAGACAGGACCGTGCCTAGACAGGACCGTGCCTAGACAGGACAATGTCTAGACAACTGCTTTACCCGTTCATAGGCTCACGGTTTGGAGACTATATAGGGCTAACCAGTACACACAGCAGTGACTGACAGATGTTAGGACAGCCCATCTACATCCAGCATAACCGAGGTTTCCAGTCTTGCTATGAGGGGCTGTTTGCTAATTTTTCAGAGGCTTGTCAACAAATGCTTGATGGAGAAATGAAAGGATCGTATGGCTGGTTATGAAGAACCTCTGGATTACCGAACATGGTAGAAACATAAATTCCCAGGCTCCTGTAACCACACACACACCACACTAATGCTAGCATCAAACAACAACATATACACACACACTCACACACACACACACACAAATGCTAGCATCAAACAAAAACATACACACGCGCACACACACACACAAATGCTAGCATCAAACAACAACAACATACACACATACACACACACACACAAATGCTAGCATCAAACAACATATACACACACACACACACACACACACACAAAAATGCTAGCATCAAACAACATACACACACACACACACACACACACACACACAAAAATGCTAGCATCAAACAACATACACACACACACGCACCCAAATGCTAGCATCAAACAACACACACACATACACGCACCCAAATGCTAGCATCAAACAACACACACACATACACACACACACACAAATGCTAGCATCAAACAACACACACACACACACACACATACACACACACAAATGCTAGCATCAAACAACACACACATACACACACACATACACACACACATACACACACACAAATGCTAGCATCAAACAACAACATACACACAAATGCTAGCATTGTGTGCGTGTGTGCATGAGTGCATGTTCAGGGGGTGGTGAAAGGCCGGCTGAAGCCATACAGGCCACAGTCTTTCTTTCCGCTCTATCTAATCTCTCGCCCCATTCCTATCTCTACCTATGACGCTGTCGGTGCTACTCACACAAGTATGAGGGACTTTGCATCAGGGGGTGTGTTGTTCAAGGCCAAAACCTTTCCCCTCTTTCCACACCCCCTCTGAGGAAGAGAGGGTGCGATGGGGTGTTGGCGTCTTTGATTTTTGGACAAACCTATGTCCCAATTGCTCTTCCGTTCTCCACAGACTGCAGACCAGTCCCAGTGTCCAATGACGCGTTGACGTTATGTTTGCACGTCAACAACATTTGGTCAGTCAGGAGTTAACAGATCATTCACATGGACCGTGCTGGGGGTGCTTTAACTGACCACTCAAGGTGACGGCGTTTGGCTCACACGGTCAGGGGCGTGGGTCCTGCTAACCCACGTGATACCCGGCACGCTGCAGGGGCAGCTTTGTCTAAAACCGTGGAACAGAATTACACAGCGGGTTTCAGTTTTGCTGTGAGCCACAGAACATGCAGAGCTACTGGAGAACAGGAAGTTCCCAACCGGGGACAGTTTTAGGTGAACGTTCCGATTCCTGAGGCCATTATGCTCAACACACAGCCACGCGTTCTCCCTGTGGCCTGAGCATGTCTGGCGATCTGTGCCTCCAACGCGCCTCCACAGCACAGGTTCAGTTCTGGCCTGCTGCCATTTCAGGGCAACTCCCTCTGTCTTTCCCACGTTCCCTGTCAACAACACAGAAAATGCCCTCCTCCCTCCCGTGTATGTAAATATGATATGAAACTAATTGTGGTGGGGAAAGTTTGACCGACTTGACACCTCACACCCTGTGTGTGCTCTGTTTGGGTCCTGACGCAATATCTGGACTCCAATCTTGTTTAGATGTAAAGTGTGTGTGTGTGTGTGTGTTTGTGTGTGGTGACTAACGGGTCTGTGTCGTGTTCTCTTCTCCTTTTCTCTGGTAGGTGACATCACACAGAAGGGCTATGAGAAGAAACGAGCCAAGCTGTTGGCCCCCTTCCTCCCACACATCACCAGTAAGTACAGGACTCGCTCCTCTCATTTAACCCTCCTGCTCCTCTTCCTACATAATCAGTAAGACTCATCTCCACTGTCGTTTTTCTTCGTCCTCTCTGTCCACCGGTTTCTTTTTACTTTCTTATCCTCCTCTCTGACTTCTCCTGATAGTCGTCTTACGTATGACTTATATTAGCGTGGGCTGCGTTTGTTTGTTTATTAACTGACTCAAAGCTATTTCCTCTTCTATCGGACTGACCACAATGATCTAGCTGATAACTCTCTGTTCCACGCCACATTTGTTTATTTATATATACATATAGGGAAACAGTGCACACAGATATTTGTCTCTTCAGATGACTTTCTCCCTCAATCCGTCAAGTTGACTCGGCACCATGACTTCCACGACCGTGTGTGAACTCCTGCAGTCTGGGTCTGAAATGCCATGTGGGAGTTTCTGGCTCTCTGCTGCCCCCTAGCGGTGGACAGATTAACAGCCCTGTTCCTGTTTAAGAATTTGCCCTTTAGTTCAGTTATTCATATTGGCTTTATCCAGTCATCTATTCAAGGCATTTTTCACCAGCCTATTCAGTGTCCGTGTGTAATTCATACTTGCATCATGTATGAAACAGATTCATGATGAGTGATGTTTGAATGGCTCTGCCTAGGCGTCCTGTCTGGGTTTATTACCGGTCCAGCTCATAACTGAGTCTTTCAAACTACATGTAAACCAAGCAGGGGAAAATACTTCTGCTATTGACCTGAAAGTTAGCTTTCGGTTTACTGGTTGATTCTACGCGTAAGCTTACCGCAGGTGTCTGTTCATTGGTTGTTTCTAATCTTTTGTAAACCTCGGCTATCTGTTTTTATTGGTTTACTCCCCAGCTTACCTAAAGTCACTGTTTATTTATTGGTTCTATAGCCTAGCTTATCTCAGCTCTCTGTTCATTGGTTGGTTGTACTCCCTAGCTTACTTCAGCTCTCTGTTCATTGGTTGGTTCTACGCTTCAGCTTATAATAGACAAGTCACTATGATGGAGTTTTTGCCAGACCGCATAAGCAAAGCCAGCCAAGAAGAGACAATGCCTCTGACTGACTGATTGACTACCCCTTGTTAAATAGCTTAGTGGTTATTGAAGTGGACCTAAAACCTATAGGTCCTGTGTTTGGATCTCCTCAAAGGTAAAGCTAAGTAAGCATTATGAATTATTCCATATAGACAATAACTTTGCTGGCTAAAACCTTCAGTTTCTACATTATAGTAAGTCTGAAATAACAGTTTACGGTTATATTGCAACTGTTTCTGGTGGATTTTCGAAGTACGCATCCGTGCACGGGTTTTGGGTCAGGATAGACAAACACATTTGCTGGCTACAACATACAGTCATTTCATTATAATATGCCCTAACTACAACTATACGGTTATAATGAGACTTTTTCTGGCATGGAAATGTTCATATTCAGTCTCGTAAGCAATTGCTCAAATCTTACGCATACTCTTAAAGTAAATACTATTAAGCCTATTACTGGCTAATAAGCTGTTGAAAAGGCCAGTGTCAAAAGCCATGCAGTTCATGGACGCTACGATGGAGGTACATTTAATAAGAATCGTTAGTCAGTTTAACACAATGCTCAATGTTGCCTAGCGACTGCTGAGACGTGTAATGCCGTGGCGTATTGGTTAAAGACAGCACCTTTCACGTGGAAGACTTAAGTTCAAATCTGTTGAGAGCAACGACATTTATACATTTTATTTGTGCGACACAACAAAACGTATACATGATTGCGACTATTACTGGTACATTCCACGATTCACTGGTCTTTTCACTAGATTAAAAAGGTAGTTATCGTCACCTTTATTGATAGATATTGTATCATTTTCACTCACGAATGAATGAATAAAGTGTGTTGTTATGCCATGAAAGAAAAATATACGGTCTTATGCCATGAAATGAAATAGTTTTGGCGGACCCACTAGCAATTGCAAAATTCTTGACTATTCCAGGACGTTAGAAGATACTGGTAGAGCCTATTACTGGCTAATACACTGTTAAAACGACCAGCGGCAAATGCTAACAGTTCATAGACGCTATCTGTGATGGGAGGCACACTTTACTTTAAGAAACGTTACTTAGTTTAACTGTATCAATATCCTTTACGTCCAGTGGCAAATGTCCAGTGGCAAACGTCCAGTGGCAAATGAGGATTGGTTCTGAGTAGACTCTGAGGCTTTCACCTGTGTGACCCGGGTTCGAATCCCAAGGGCAACACATTATGGGCCGGCCGACCTGGTTTGCCTGGTATCTTGCCTCTTTGAACAAATTGTAATGTATTGATTTAATGATGAATCTGGTTTGGTTGTTAGGATACTGGCTCAAACAACAGTCTATTTACATCACATGATGATCGCATAAATGGCTTAAAATAACAAATTTACCTGGAAAGTGACTCCTGAAAGGAACCCCAAGTCTCTGGAGGCTATCCGATGTGACACTCACATATAATATTTTTGGATGTCAGAGTTGACATTATAACGCTTTAATAAACCTGAAAGATCACCTCCCTCAGATTCTCCCTATTCCTCTCAGCCTTCATCTCCCCAGGGTGGGTGTGTCCGTGTGTGTCCGTGTGTGTCCGTGTGTGTCCGTGTGTGTCCGTGTGTGTCCGTGTGTGTCCGTGTGACTAACTGACTGACGGTCTCTCTCGGTCCAGGTGTGGAGTTGACCCTCCCAGACGTCCAGCAGCAGTCCTCCTCCGGCCCCACCAGTGATGAGCCCAGCCCAGAGGCCCCGGGCCCCTCCTCTTCCTCTGGGGGCCGCAGGAACCGCAGTGGGGGGGCCAGGGACGACCGCTACAGATCAGGTAACCCTCCCACACGCACACTACCACCACACACTCTGAAGCTGATGTCCTTAATAAAGCATTTCACTGAATGGAATCTCAATGTGAAAATCCATATATCGCAAAAACCACATGAAAAAGCATGTTACTTAATACGAAGAGACCTACAGACACACAGACTGTATCTTAACCATACAAGACCACGGTCATAATGGACACCACTGTATCTTAACCATACAAGACCACGGTCATAATGGACACCACTGTATCTTAACCATACAAGACCACGGTCATAATGGACACCACTGTATCTTAACCATACAAGACCACGGTCATAATGGACACGACTGTATCTTAACCATACAAGACCACGGTCATAATGGACACGACTGTATCTTAACCATACAAGACCACGGTCATAATGGACACGACTGTATCTTAACCACACAAGACCACGGTCATAATGGACACCACTGTATCTTAACCACACAAGACCACGGTCATAATGGACACCACTGTATCTTAACCATACAAGACCACGGTCATAATGGACACGACTGTATCTTAACCATACAAGACCACGGTCATAATGGACACCACTGTATCTTAACCATACAAGACCACGGTCATAATGGACACCACTGTATCTTAACCATACAAGACCACGGTCATAATGGACCTGACTGTATCTTAACCATACAACACCACGGTCATAATGGACCAGACTGTATCTAAACCATACAAGACCACGGTCATAATGGACCCGACTGTATCTGAGTGCTGGGTTTTAATATGACCGTCTACTGCAGGAGATAATTATGAGTTAACCCTATTGAATGCCTAAACCCCCATGAGACCCTGGGTAATAGTTTGTCGAATGACTGATTCTATCCTCTGAGTTTCTCCTGTTGTCCTCCGTTCCTCTCTGCCAGACATCCACTCCGAGGCGGTGCAGGCTGCGTTGGCCAAGCACAAGGAGGAGAAGATGGCGTTGCCCATGCCCACCAAGCGCCGCTCGGCCTTCGTCCAGTCGCCTGTGGAGAACTGCACCCCTCCAGGTCTGTACCGTAGAGATGACTCAAGGGATTCGTGTTGTGTTAGCGCTTGTGACTTAGCGTCATGTTTCTATGTGTTTCTGCTCTCTGCGGTTGACTTTGTAAAGGGCTACTAAGGATTCGATTGAGGTTGAGAAACGATGTTCTCTGTGTTTGTGTTGCACTCCACTGTGGTCTTTAAGTAATCCCAGAGTCATATCGTTATACAGTTCGGCCCAATGGAGAGCGCTACTTTATTATTTAGTGATGATGATGTCCCTTCTGGGTTGTGCTCTTTGTCCAGTAAAACCAGATTTAAGTGGTTGACAACGCAACACAGTAAAGACATCAGTATAGATTATCTTGAATGCTATTTTCTAAAAGCGTCTGTTAAAAGCGCTTGTTTCTTGCTAGTTAACTCAGTGTCATTTGATGAGAAGCGATGCTCTCTTGATGCCCCCCCCCCCGTGGCTCCCTGCATTTATTTAACTGGCCCGTGCTAGTTAGCTCCCCTGGTGCCCCCTGAACACGGCATCTGGCAGTGCCACCCCTCGCGTGGCGGTGGGGGAGGGGGGGTGACTCTTGGCACTATGTTTAAGCTGGTGGTCTTTACCACGTGGTGGTCCGTGACTCATTTGAAGCGTTTGAACCGGTCTCCCGCCAGACACGTCGTCGGCGTCCGAGGACGAGGGTTCGCTGCGTCGCCAGGCGGCCCTGAGCGCGGCTCTGGCCCAGAGCCTCCAGAGCCCCGACTATTGGATCAACCGCTCGGTCCAGAGCTCGTCCACCTCCTCCTCAGCCTCCTCCACCCTGTCCCACGGAGAGAACAAGGCCCAGCCGCAGCCCACCTCCGCCCTGGCCGACCTGCTGGCAAGCACGCGCATAGGTGAGAGACATTTACATTTGTTGTTTAAGGGGCGGGGTTGGGAGGCGGGGCGGGGCAGGTGGGCGGGGCAGGTGGGCGGGGACTCAGAGCTATACGTTAAAGGGGTTTCCACCCTGGGCGTGTCGGGAGGCTGGACACGAGCCTTTTAAGGGCCTCAGGTAACGGCCATCTTGAATGAAGTCCTGGGGTTCTGTGGCAGCTCGGTTCATCTGTTGGCGTGTAACCTGGTTCCCCAGAGAACAGCGTTCCCCCGGACGTGACCTCCTCCACCCCCGAGAGAACTCCCCGGGCGGACGCCCGCGTGGACCTGCCCCCCACCCCAGTCCCCAGGGGGATGCCCAGAGGACAGAGTCGCCTCAGCATGTTGGACACCACCGCTGACGGTACCAACACACACACACACACTGGCGTCGCACACACTGCCGTCGCACACAAACTCTGCTTCAGCTGATATTTCATGGAAGTGGGTTTGGCTCTCTGGTAATCCCAGGCCCGTTTTAGTCTGTGTTTATGGACCTCTCTGTACTCGCTCGTTGCCTGGGGTTTTACTATGGTGTCATCCCAAATGGAGCCCTAGGAGGGGATAGTTTCCTAAATTGTGGACTGCTTTGATGAAAACTAGGACCAGCCTGGGATGCCATTTCGGATGATATCAATGTGAATCCATCTGGATGATTTGGGTGGTGGATGGATGATTTGGGTGGTAGGATGGATGATTTGCTGACCCCCATGTCAACTTTAGTCTATAATTGTTTTTTGCACTCTGGGAGTTAATGGTTCCAACGTTGACCAGACGTAATAATAACATTGAATGAATGTCACTCATCCTCATGCCAGGTCTTGTTTTGAGAATGCTGCTAACATACTCTGTTTTGTTCTTTTTTGGGGGGTGATCCGTTTTTCCACCCTACGTGTCGTGTCTTTCATTAAAAAAAAAGGAAAGAGGAAAGGTAATATGAATCCAAATGGGACAGGGCTTGGGAGGGCTGATCAAGGGATCAATTCCCAACCGCTTGCTTTGCCACCTCGTTCGTCGTCCATCTGTCTGTTCCTCCTGTCTGTTGATCTT